>JACEGR010004026.1:0-61002 GCA_014170235.1 Listronotus bonariensis | reverse complement strand
ATTATGAAATTTCCTCCTTCATACGCTAGTTCCTCCTTCATACGCTAGTACTGACTTCTTACAGTACTTAGAGGAACAAATAATGAATCTTACACCAAAGTTTGACTATCTTTGTTGTTTAGGTGACCTTAATATCGATCTACTTAATTTATTTTCTAAAGAAGCATCAAATTTCTGTTCGCTTTTGGAATCAACAGGCCTTAAGCAAATTATTAACAAACCTACGCGTATCGCAGTTACCAGTTCGACTCTTTTAGACGTTATAATGGTGCCCGAGGAACTTTCGATAGTAGCCTCGGATACGCTTTCTGTTCCTAGTATTTCCGATCACGATCTTGTCTTCTGCGAATTTTTGTACCAAAATATAAGGCCGGGCCTATAATTAGAGAATATAGGGACTTTAAAAATATGAACTACAATCAGTTTTACGCTGATCTACAATCCATCCCCTGGCGAAATATTTATGATCTTAATACTGTAGACGAAAAGGTGGAACGTTTTAATGAAAATATTATAAGCATTATTAAATATTCATGCACCACTAAAAACTGCGAGGTTCACAAAAAAAAAAATGAACCGTGGATAACAGACACCATACGCAATATGATTAAAAACAAGAAACAAAGCTCTAACTCGGTTTAAAATATCTAAAACTCGTGCGCATTGGGACTACTATAAAAGTATTAGAAACCAAACAACTCTAGCAATAAGAAGAGAAAAAAAGTTTTTTGAAGTTCGATTTCAAAACTCGGCAAATGTTTGGCAGGATCTTAAAAGTTCGGTCTTTGTGGTCAGAAAAAAGTAGATATTCCTAGTAACCTTAATATACCGGATGAACTTAACTTATTCTTTACAGCTAATCCACCTACAGTAAATAATGAACGGCTACTTAATTTCTATAAGGGAGAAGTTAATGAAAAGGTTAAATCCACTTTAAAAGTTTAAAGAGGTTTCTGAAGGCGTTATTTTGGGTGTTGTCATGGGAATTAAATCTAGAGCTGAGGGAGTTGATTGTATTAGTAGTCAAACTTTAAAACTGGGGTTTCCGTACTTGCTACCATACTTTACTCATATTATTAATTTTTGTATAAAACATTCAGTATTCCCACAGCTCTGGAGGAAAGCTTTGATAACCCCAATTCCCAAAATTTCTTCTCCACAAGAATTTAAAGATCTGCGGCCGATAAGTGTTCTGCCCTGTGAGTCTAAGGTTTTGGAAAAGGTAATAAACATTCAGTTAAATGAACATGTCGAAAAAAGTGCTATATTGCCGGAAACTCAATCTGGATTTCGGGATGGTCATGGATGCTCGCCAGCACTGGCGAATGTCTCTGATGATCTTTTTCAGGCTACCGATGAAGGAAAAATCACAGTTTTGGCGCTATTGGATTTCTCTAAAGCTTTTGAAACCATAAACCACGAGTTGCTACTGGCAATTTTACATCATGTTGGTCTTTCTGAAGGCGCAGTACACTTTTTCTCCAATTTTCTTTCCAACAGATCTCAGGCGGTTCGAATTGGTACTGAGGTGTCGTCCCCGATAACGATTGGGTGTGGTGTGCCACAAGGCTCTGCTTTGTCACCACTTTTATATGCCATTTATACTGCATTTCTCTCAAATGCTTTAGAAAGATGTTCTGCTCAATATTACGCTGACGATACGCAAGTGTATTTATCGTTTGATCGAGCCCACGCAGCCGAAGGCTGTAACACCTTAAGTAAAGAACTAAATTTATTAGAGAAATTGTCATTAGAACATTCTCTCTTGTTAAATCCAAAAATGCTGTGTAATGGTGTTTGGCCGAACCTCAGATGTAGTCTCTGTAAAAGATTTAATCAATGTAGAAGTAGACAATACTGTTTTGCCAGTAAAAGATAACGTTCGTAATTTAGGTGTAATTTTTGACAGTTCCCTTAGATTTAGTGCGCATGTGTCGAGTTGTATTCAGAAAGCATTTGTAAGATTGAAAATTCTTTATCAAAATCGTCATTTCTTGTCAAGATCCATAAAAACTTTATTATGTAGCTCTCTTTGTACTCTCCTTGTTTAACCATGGAGATGTTGTTTATGGAAATTGTCTAACAGCTATGGATAAACGTAGAATTCAACTTGTGCAAAACTCTTGCTTAAGACTCATTCATGGTATAAGAAAGTATCAGCGTATCACACACACTCTAGTACAGTCCGATTGGTTGAACATGGAAGAGAGGAGGGAGTTGCATCAGGCATGCTTTTTTATAAAATTATCTTTTCTAAACGTCCATCATATCTTTATAAGCGTATTGTTTTTAGGACTCATGTACATAATATTAATATTTAGATTTAGAGGTAAAATAACACCACCATATCATCGAACCGCAATATTTGAGCGTAGTTTTTCATACAATATTGCCAAATTTTATAACTCTCTGCCGCAAAATTTAAAATCTCTTTCACAATCTGCCTTTAAAACACATTACATAAAATATATTATTAGTAAGCGACAATAACCTTGTTAAATGGATATTTTGAGTGGGAAACAGAAAATATATTTTCTCCATTAGTTGCTTTTATTAGTAAGGTTTCTTTTTTCTATTTTGGTTTATTTTATTTAATATTGTAGTACATTACCTTTGTTTATGTTTTTAACTATACTTAATTATAATATTTCAAAGGGTTGAGTTTGATCAGGAGGCATTCCAGGATGCCTCATCTGGACTCCGCCTTTTCTGAATTTAATATATTTTTCTTTGTATTATTGTTTGTTTATGTAAGATATGAAAATTCAGATAATAAGACATTTATTATTATTATTATTATTATTATTATTATTATATTCTGCATTAAAAAGTATAAAGAAAAATTTATATTAACGTAAGTCCGGCAATACATTGTTTCCCAGATATAGGGTGCTATCCTTAAAAAAAACGTTCTTTGTTAATACCCTAAATAACTCTATTCTTATTTTAATAAAATTTGGCACTTTTATTTGTAGTAATTAGTAATTAAAAAGCTTATTTAGATAATTTAGAGATTTAGAAGGTAATTAAAGTTACCCAATCCAGTGTCTTGAGCAGTACCTTAACGAATATTTCTGACAAAAAATTAAGTTTAGGATAATTCATTAGTTTTAATATTAGGTATTTAATTTAGTGTTTGTGGTTAATTTTATATATTTATTACTTCCAGTGTCCATGCCTGGCGTATGCAGTTAAGTAAATTTTATTATTTTCATAAATTTATCAGGATAGAAAAAAATAAGAACTTAAAAGCTGTGTTTTTACTTTTAAGTTTAAATAAAATAACAAACTTGCTTAAAAGTCGGTGGCATACATTTTTTGTCAAAAATCTTCGTTTAGGTACTCCGGGAAAGGCCACTGGACTAAAGTGTTTTTTATATATCTACGGGCATTTCAAAACTATGGGATCAAACCTTTAGGTGTAATTTTTATAATATTTTAGTTACTTTATTACTGAGATATAGGGCGTTAAAATTTAATAAAAAAACATTTTTTCTAAATATTTTTAATATGCTGGAGCCGATTTAGATAAAATTTGGTACATTTATTTCTCTCGTCCCAGTGGGCACCGCAACTTATATTATTGAGAGAAAAAACGCCACTGACTTTTTTGACATTTTTATATTTTTGTTATAAATAAGCAATTAATAATACAACTTTTTAAATTCTTGTATTTTTTTGTATCTAGCCTATTTTCGAGAAAAAAAGGCACTTTAAGTCATTTTAAAAAGCAGCACACAGCATAAAATAAAGAAACTGACTAAACGACCGCCGGCGGTCGTTTAGCTAAATTTTATGGAAAAAACGCCGTCTGGCGGTTTTTTATATCTTCGTATATAAAAACCATCACCGAAAATTTAAATTCATTTGTTATTACCGGCGGTTCTTACGTCTTTTATCGATAAAGCCGCCGTCCGGCGGTTTTGTTTCTAAAAAGTTTTGAAAACCGCCGAAAAATAGTTAAAGTTAAACTTACTTTAATAATTATTTGTTTTATTGTTTATTATTATTTTAATTAGTGATCAACAAACAAAAATAAAACTGGGAGACGCGTTTGACACCTATACGAAGATTTTGTCGAAGCTCTTCATAAGTTAAAAATATGTATGTACTTCTGGGAAAAGAAAAGCCAGAAGTACTTTACCGGCAAGAAAAAAACTGATCGTTTTATAGAACTAAAACTAAAGTATTACCAATTAAAGTATGCATGTATTAACTGTAAAATTTTCAGGAAAAGGAAAAAAGTTACTAGGTAAATGATTAATGAACACGGCTTATTTCTTTAAGCATATCAAGGTTTTAAAAAATGTGTTCAAGTTCTCCCCTATAGCTCAAGTCTTACGACCGCACCGGTCCCGTGCTCGATTCCGGACAAATAAATAACTTTTTATATCTAATTGCTGACTTTAATGCTGACGATGACGTGCTAATAGGTTATTTCTTCGCCTTTCCTGCCTGACAATATTTTTAAAAGTGTTTCTTATTTAGTGCTGGATTTATCAGCAGGCCAAGTAGGCTAGAGCCTAGGGCGACAAATTTATTTCATATATTTTTTTAATTTGATTTACAAATTACAACATGCTTTAGTAATAATAAGGTTGTTAGTAATAATGAGGTAATGAAGCAAAAAAGTTCGGAATTTTTAGGACTAGACGGATCGAAATGAGGTTTTTGGCAATTGCCTCCAAAAATTATTTGGAACATTTAACCCTAGTTTCTACTTTATACAAAAACTTCATACCGCAGCTCAAAATGCATTTAAAAATTGGTATCTACTAATTTTTGGGATGCCCATTGAAAAATTTAGTATATTTGTAAATAAGGGTCATAACTGGCCCAAGTCGGGTACCCTAGGGGTTTTAAGGAAGCTGTGTTTTGGATCGCTAAATTTAATGATGACTTTGGCAAACACCACAAGGACACCTGAGGTGCCCTAATTCGAACGCGGAAGTCATTCCGATAATCCGATAATTTTCTTGACAAGAGTGCCAAAAACCACCCGAAAATCAGTAGTGTTTTGTAGTGCGCCTAATCCACTTTCCATGTTGAAAACGACCCCCGAAGACTAAAAATTGTTATGGGAGTGTTTTAGGCCAATGTATCAGAATTTTACTTTAATAACGATCCACTGAGCAGCTTCTGCAACGAAACCTCGCTCTGAATGTCGTCTCCGAGGTTTTTCAGAAACACACTAACCAGAACCAAAATTCGTTATGAAGGGTTTCCTATCACCTAGTGCACCGAAACTTTTATCTCGACATGGATGTCATTCCCATGAATGTTAAGCAAAGGTAATGTCTTAGTGCTTTCGTTAATACAACAATAAATTCGGATTTAGCGTCCCAAAAACCCCAATTTTGTCAGGAAAAGCCACAAAGAT
Organism: Listronotus bonariensis; assembly: GCA_014170235.1. Taxonomy (NCBI): domain Eukaryota; kingdom Metazoa; phylum Arthropoda; class Insecta; order Coleoptera; family Curculionidae; genus Listronotus; species Listronotus bonariensis. Next base: position 55,622 of record JACEGR010004026.1, on the reverse strand, counting down.
GACGTTCAGAGCTAAGTTCGGTGCACCAAGTGTTCGGAGGGTCGTTTGCGACATGAAATTCGGATTTAGCGCCCCACAATGATTTTCGGGTTGTTTTTGGCAATCTTGTCAGGATGATTTTTGAAGCATCCAAGTTAGGACACACCAGGTGTCCGTGAGTTGTTTGCAAATGCCATATTTAAATTGAGCTACCCCCGGGTGCCGGTTTTCTTCCCTTTCTTGCATTTTTGGAGAGTGCCACGGAAATTACATTTATCGGCGTTTATGAGCTTCAGATATTTAGAGGGTCAATTTAAACAACATAGTCGTAATCAGCGACTTCAAAATTTCCAGATACTCAACTTGGGCCAGTTCCGACGTTTATTTATAAAGCTATAAATTTTCCAAAACGGGTCTCAAAAATGCATCTTTGAATGCATTTTTGGCTGCAGCAATGTAATTCCAAATTGTATAAGGTAAAAATTAGGTAGGAATTTTACAAATTGTTTTTAGAAGCAAAGCAAAAGACGCATTCCGATCCGTCTGTTCTAATAAATTCCCAACTTATGACCATTTTTAGTACTTTTAGTATTGCCTCAACTATAATTTTTTTTGCTCCCCAAAATTGTTTTACGTAATAATTTGATATGATTGATGATAGACTAAGATATTAAAATTCAGGTGCGGCAAAAATAAAAGCCTATACGAGAAAATATGTAAATTCAGCCACTGGTTTTATTGTTGTAAATTATTGGGTCCATGTGACGAAATAGTTTTGTAATGTGTCTTTTATAATTATTAGGCCCTAATAAGTAGCAATCCAGCTACGAAACGTTAGGATATACATATACAATAGTGGTTTTATTTTCCTTTCTCCATCCCGCTATACTACTCCAATTCGTTTTTCCAAAGGGTGCTATTACCCAAACTACATTTTTAAGCAATAAAACCACAAAAAACTAAACGCTTATGGCACGCATAATACGTAATTTTTAAGGTCCGATTACCTTTAACTATTTTTCGGCGGTTTTTAATAGTTTTTATAAGCAAAAAATAGGTTAATACCGCCGGTAATCAACAAATTAATTGTAATTTTCGTCGGTTTTCATATACGTAAATATAAAAACCACCGGGCGGCGGTTTTCTTCTTATAATTGAGCAAAACTCGCCGGCCGTCGTTTAACTGATAAAATAAAATAAAATCTAAAATCAACAAATAAAGAATTGTTTTTATGGCAAATAATTGTTTTATTCTAATTTTTGCTTTTTATATCATGTTGTCTATGGGTACTTTTTAGAAGAAATAAAAGTAGCTTTAATAGTTTTCTTTTTTTAAACAAAGGTAGATACAAAAAAACAGGAAATTAAAAAGTTGTATTATTAATTGCTTAATTATAAAAAATATAAAAACGTAAAATAAAGTCAGTGGCGTACTTTTTTCTCAATAATATAAGTTGCGGTGCCCACTGGGACGTCACTGGACCCAATAATAACAATCTGGTTAGAGCTAAATAGGCGTCTTATTATTTTAAATAAATGTACTATTTATCCAAATTGGCCTAACCATATTAAAAATATTAAGAAAAACTGTTTTTTTCCTAAATTTTAACGCCCTGTATCTCAGTAAGGAAGCAACTCCGGACATATGTTTATAGGATTTTTTTCATAAAATAACGTAAGAAATCAGACCTAACACCCTGTATAACTAGCTCTTTTACCGAATTTAAAATTAAATTAATGTTTTTATGTCCGGTTTTTTCTGCAGCACATCTGGCAACCTATTTGTGCAAGATACCGCAGGCTACAGGTGGCTCCATCTAGAGCAGGGCCGTATTAAGGGTAAGATGCGCCCTAGGCTACAATTTCCAGAGCGCCTATTTTCCTACTAAAAATTTTTTGAAGAGCAAAAAAATAAAAAAAAGGTCCTCACCTCTATTTCAGTCCAAAAATAAAAGTTCTCTCCTTTTCGCGTCTATTTTATTTGTATCCCCACTGCCCTGTCTGGCGCCTATTTTTCATTGCGCCCTAGGCTGTAGCCTAGTCAGCCTAATGGATAATACGGCACTGATCTAGAGTTTACAATAAAATTCATTGCAAATTCTAATTTCTTACCTCCCAAAACCCCCTTTGGCCAAATATTTTAACAATACATCCATTAGTCACACAATAATTTGTAAAAACTAAAATCAGAACAAATTTTTACCACCCTGGATCTCCAAAATCATCCACTTTTGGAGTTGGAGTTAAGTTGGGTTAGATCGTCATATTTTAGCCCCAGAAATCCAAATAAAAGTATTAAAGTATTATTACAAATAACTTCTTAAGTACTATGTTATTTTTTAGGCCAATACCTTTATTAATATTAAAGATATACATCAATTTTAAGCGAAGTACCAATTCTAAAACGGTATTTTCCAATCGGTTATGTTGACTTTTAAACAGTGTATTATACGTCAAAGTTGTCACCAATTATTACCGCGGTTATACTTGGTTGAACACCCAAAATTAAAAATAAAGTTTTTGTCGTTTACTAAGAATTTAGTTATGTGCACTTAACAGGTTTCTGAAATAAACGAATTCAATTAATGTTTAATTAAAATACCACAAATAATTTTGGTCATTATTAGCCCTTGCGATCCTTCCCTAAATTATTAAGTCGCAGAAGCGGACTTGATTTTTTTTTATTTTCCCATAATTAAAATAATATATAAACCGTTAACAATGCTACACACTAAAAGAAGTATTAAACAGGAGTCACAAATACTCTTTAAAATAAGCACAATCGATTAAAAAACAAGTTAATTAAACATTTAACTAAAAGAACTACTTCCCGGACAATCGAGATTTGCGTCTCAAAGAAACCCGAGTCCGACCCAGTATTAGAGCAAGCACGGACATGGCACAAAACCAATTCACATCATTTTCTTCGCTTAAACTAACCAGAACATTTCCCCATCTCCTTTTTCATAGAGCCAGTAGAAAAAGACTGACATTGACCGTATACTTTTTTTCTACTCAAGAAATCTCTTCAAACAAATAAACTACAACGAAGCTTCGGTGAAAAGATATTAGTCCGGTCCAAAATGGGTAAAATGAAATATTGGCTAATATTGATTTTTACCCAATAATGTGGTTTTCGACTGTTTTGGGACAGCAGACATTCTCTACGTAAACAATATTTGTGATTAAATAAGTTTCTATTTATTTTTAAGCATATTTATGTAAAACCAGTTAAATTTAATTATTTGTATGACAAAACTTAATACATCTAGACTAAATCTGCAGAGCTTTTGGAAAAGGTAAATAAATGAAATATCGATGGATGTAACAATATCTACATACCTTACATAACGAAGAAACACTATAAATCCTGGATTGATTATCCTTTTGTCAAACTGAGTTAGCAATCCATAAGCTACAAGTAGTCCACTAAGAAGAAAAAAAGTATCCACAAATAGATCACCATGAAATACTACACAGGCGAAGGCAGCTCGGTATTGCTAAAACAAATTATAAATTAAAATAGACAAAGTTTTATAGATTATCGCACGGTAATCCGTAAAATAATTTATATTGTTCTATCGTTTCTCCTTAACTTTTTATTTTTATTGTACAAAATAAATACAACAATTAATATGTCTACCGGAAGTCAATGAATGTATTAGAGAAATCATAACTTCTAGAGTATTAGACATATTAAAATGAGACCTGGTGTAGGAAAATAGTAAAAGCGAAGAAAAGTTTACGCATATTTTTCACTTTCAAGCCATTTGCAATTTAACCAAAGTTCCAATTTTGAATTTTTAAATAGAGCACCCTGTATATTTTATCATTTTTGGATTCCTAAACACTTTAAAAAGTTTTTAAACCATCTTGATTTATGTAGAGCCATTGTTAATATTGCATCTAGGTGGCCATGAGTGGACCCAAATTGTTTTTGGGGTCGCTGAATCCGAATCCAGAGTCGGTTTGACACCATCAGGTCATAGTTAAGGTCATTTTAAGGTCAAATCATTAAAATTCATTGAAAATAGACCACAAACGTGGTACCTTTAGGTTTTTGGGGTCGCTTAATCCGAATCCGGAAGGGTCAATTTGACTACAGACTCGGATTTAGCGACCCAAAAACCCCAAGATATCATGATTGTGGTGCATTTACGATACTTTCTGATGATTTGAGCTTGATATGACCTTGATCTTAACTTAGAGGGTCAATTTAACCACGGATTCGTATTCAGCAACAGCGAAAACATAAATATACCATGATTCTAGTCAATTTTCAATAAAATTTAATGATTTCACCTTGAAATGACCCTGATCATGACCTGATGGGATCAAACTAACTCCGGATTCGGATTCAACGACCCCAAAAACAAAAAGATACCATGGTCTGGTTTTTCGAACCTTCAACTTTTTTATTGTTCGGCTGTTATTGACCTTAAAATGACCCTAGCCTTTACCTGATAGGGTCAAACCGACCCCAGATTCGCATTCAGCGACCCCAAAATCATAAAGATATCATGGTCTAGTCTTTCGGACCACCAACTTTTATTTTTTGTGGGGCTGTGTAATTAATCTAATGCTAACAATTTGTATGCGATCAGATTAAAAATAAATTCATAAATAAAAGATCATAGCCACCTAGATTCAATACTACAAATGACTCTTAAAAAACAACTATTGACGTAGAAACTTAAAAATATCTACCTAATTGCTGTTTAGAATAATATAGGAATTCAAATATGTTTAAATATACAGAGTATTCCATTCCAAAATCCAAAATTGGAATCATTTAAACAAAAAGTGAAAAATATGCAAAAACTCTCCTTGTCCCATACCATTAACCTATACCAAGTCTCATTTTGATATGGCTATTACTCTAAAAGTTATGGCTTGTCTGATAGATTCGTTGACATCCGGTATTAACAGTTTTCAAAATTTGAGGAATAATTGAAAATTTCAATTAAGTATAACACAGCAGTTTCTACTAACCAGTAGGCTTTACTATTATACAGTATGTCCTAGCATAGGTGTTCAAAAGGACAAATGACTCCAAAATTTTTCTTCAATTGGCAATATATAAGGTAACGCTTAACTATAAGGTAGCTAGTTATTTTGTGTTATAGTATGATAAATGACCAAAAGCATATTGTTAATGATAATATAACAAACTACATGGCATTTCATCTAAGAAAAATAAACTTTTTGCCGTACCTGGTATACTTTGGGTCAAAATAAAAATCTGTTTACTGATTCGCAAACCTGAGTATTGATCCAACAAACTTAAAAAAATGCAATAATAAATTTGTGTAAGAAGAACGTATTCCGTTTCAATAGAGTAAATGTACTTACACTTTCAACATAATCAAAATTGATTAAAGCAGACGATGTAAACGTTCCAAACCTATGATCCATAATGATCACCAATATGGCTATAGTTCGGAGTCCATATAAAATATTTAAATCCTCGTTTGTAGTTTCCAATTTTGTCATTTCTGAGAAGTTTCTGGTTGCCGAAAATGAAAGAATCATTTTTTGAGCCATACTTTCTGAAAAAAATTAGTAGTTAAAAATGTTAAGGTACAGGGTTTTCATTAAGTATAACCAAGAAGGGTAGAAAAAACCGTCCTGTATAAAAGTTTTATACGTTTTTATCTAATATCTTTTGAGCATAAAAAAATAAACAAACATTAAAAACTCAAGAAAAATGAAGAGGTAAATTTTTTTAAAAGGAACACCCTGTATAATATGTCACACTTAAATAGGTCTTTTAAAAAGCTTTATAAAAATACCAATTTGATACATATATCTCTCTTCAATTGTTTTTAAAATATGACCACTGATTGTCTCTTTTCCTCACATTGCCTATGTGTTATGTTATTTAGCTCAACCTGTATAAATAAATATGGTATTTTTGTAAAGCTTTTTAAAAGATCTTTTTAATGGTGTCATAATATACAGGGTGTCCCATTTAAAATAAGTTTACCCTTTCATTTTTCTTGAGTTTTTGATGTTCATTTGTTTCTTTTTATGCTCAGAAGATAATAGATTACAAAGTAGAAAACTTTTATACAAAACGTTTTTTTCTCTATCCTCTTAGTTATATTTAAAAGTGGGTGGCAAAATAAAATTAAAATTCTGTACATATTGTCCAAAGCAACAATGAAGAACTTTTTGTTACTAAATGTTGCTTTGTGTTCCAAAATTTCGGAACAAATGTCAACAGACTTAAACTTTTTGCCTACACTAAAACAACTGAAATCTAAAACAGTTTTAGTTTTATTTATTGTTGTTTATATTCTGCCAAAGCAAGTAACAAGCAAAATTCTGTTTAAAATGTGGTTTGGCGACGAGGAAAAGGCTCTAGCTCTAGCTGTTGCTCTTATTTTTTACCTCCGACCTATATCAGCACCAGTAACTTTACATATTTTAGCTCCTGCATCATGTTTCTCGTTGCGACATTTATACTTTTCATCAATTTCATTCCATTAACATTCAGAACCTATATACAGTTCAATTAACAGAATTGATAATGCATTTGTCCATATAAAGGGTATGTCAATAAATTGAAATAAAACGCAAAACAGCGTCAGCACTTCGCGAAACTTTGGGAATTGAATGTCTCTACCGCAGCAACAACTAAATTTGTTTCAAGTTATTTCGACTTTTCCTTTGATCTTACCGACGTGAAATGACGAGACACACAGAAACATTTTTATTTTGTTGCTACAACAATAACCAACTTATTGGAATATTATGGAACTGTTTGGAAACATGCAACATAAACAAAAAAGTTCCTTATAGTTGCTTTGGTGGATTCGTACATTTAGGACATGATTAAACCAAGTTGAATTTTGCAGAGTAATTTTAATTTAGCCTAAAATTTCCTTTTTACCAATTTTATTTTGTATTAAACAAAAACATACCACAACTTACTTTCTTTCACTTTTTCGTCAGATTTTTCTTTTTTCGTTTGGTGGTCGTATGTTGTCGACAATAACACCAGCAGTACCAAAATTAGTGTAAGTAACCTACAAATACGAGTACAAATAAAAATATTTAACAAAATATTATTGTGTATCACCAAGTAAATACATTTATGTCGCGAAATGTCGTTGCGATCATGATCAAATATACAGGGAATTTCTAAATTAAATACAAATAAGATTTCTTTTCCTATAAATACAGAGTGTGATCACAGATTAACTAAACTATACCTGCGTCATCTGTGTGCTAAAAGCTTTAATGAAAAATAGCCTATATTATACGGAATGGTTTAAAATTTTATTAATAAAAAAATGAAAATAGTTGTTGGTACTACCTAGGTAAATTTATAAACATTTAATTTTGTCATTACATGCAAACATTATTAAATATTTCGATTCTATTTTAAAAATATATTTCTTCGATCACGTTTATTACAAAAAAATCGCGATTTTAAATCATTAAAAATGCGTGTATGGTTATAGGTGTAATATATACAGGGTGTCTCTTCTCTAAAAGGTCTGCTACATGCTAACATGCTACCCTAGATTCCTTGGGCCAAATTATAACGATCTAACGCAATTTACCTTAGTCGAAAAGTTTATCGTCAAAGTTTCTATTTTATTTTCATTATTTTTACATATTTTATATATTATTGGAAATTTTTTGCCAAAATTTAATTTAAGGAACTTTTTTAAACTAAGAAATTGAATGCTTCTCATATTTTTGCTGTTTAATATAAAGGGAGTTACCTGCAGTCCTTTGCTTTTTTCTAAGTAATATAACTTTTTTTTGCCTCGGTTTATTATGATTCCAGAAGATAATTTTTATTTTCCCTCATTTTTTGTATATAAAATGGTGTACTTGCAAAATATTGCTACGAGCAACCAATTCTGAGATATTTTAGATTAAACGTTTAATTTCACATAAAAAATGGTCCCTTCATTCCTTTACGCTTTATTTCGGCAACCCGGATTTACTCGAAAAGGTCTGTACAAATTGATACTACAATTTCCTTACGCCAACGCCAAAATACAACAATTTAACCCAATTTGCCTTAGTTCAAAAGTTGATTGTTTGCTAGATACAGGGTGTCCAAGTTAAAAAGAAAACATGGAAAGTTTGACACCCTGTATCTTGCAAACCAGCAACCTTTCGACTACGGTAAATTGCATTAGATCATTGTGTTTTGGCCAAAATAATTTGTGGCAGCATTTTGTACAGACCTTTAAAACTCTATCAGGTGGTCTAGATAAACCGTAATGGAATGCAATGGGAAACTTTGGATGGAATAAAATGTTTAATCTGCAATATCTCAAAAACGGTTGCTCATAGCGATATTCATATACCTTTTTATTGCAAAAATACGAGAGAATAAAAATTGTCTATTAAAATTAAAATATACCAAGCTAAAAAAAGTTATAAAACTTTGAACCTATGCAAAGGACTGCAGGTGACTCCATCTATATTTTACGACAAAATCATTAGCATATTTTGATTTCCCACCCTGAAAAACCTTTTAATAATGAATTTTGAGAAAAAGTTTTTTATAGTAAATAAAATATTTACAAATACCTAAAATAAAATAAAAACTTTGACACGCTGTAACTTGAAAACGATCAATTTTTCGACTTAGATAAATTGCGTTAGATCGTTTTATTTTGGTTCAAGGAATTTGTAATATTATTTTGTATAGACCGTTTTGAGACAACCTCTATGATATTGCAGAATATTTTTGTAATTATTGTTTATTTTTAGTCGTTTTAAATCCAAAATCAAATTTTGAAGAAAAAAGTTACGATATTTTCAGCTTTTAAAAAATATATTTACCCAAATGAATAATCCACAGAATTGTATTGTTGTTTCTCACTTGCTCTTTGGCAGAATTTTTCTTCAATCTTAGCTGTATATGTTACATTCTTTTTATTTAAAGGTGTATCTTTATTATTAAGATAACCATTTAGGGAGACCTCCAAGTCTCGCAATGTGCAGGATGCGGGGACACACCATCCCAAGTTAACTTCATCTCTAGGTTGTTGAGTATGGTCGTCTTTTCTCTAAAAATAGTGTTTAATTATTTATTTAATGCAAATATTAGTACTTTTTTCACTTATCTATCAATTTTATTAAAATTTTGTATAAAGGGGTTTTGGGGCGCTGAACACGAATGTGATTTTTGTTTTCCAACACGTTTGAATTTTGAGATATCCATCACCAAACAAAAAACAAACAACTTTATTTTCACTGTAGATCCCCCTTTCATTTAAATACAATTTTGGACGCCTATATACTAAACTGATAAACAATACCTTTTTTTGCCAAAACATATTTTTTAAATCTCGTTTTTAAGATTATTTTACGCTTTTCAAGCTTAAAATCATTTGCTACCTATATTTTATGGTATACATGTAATTAGATAAATGTACTCAAAAATACTTACTTACATAAAGCCTGTCCAGTACCGAATCCCCAGGATCAAAATCTATTGATAACATATCTCTATCAGGCTTTTCTAAATGAGGTATGTGTACTTTTACTGTTGCCATACAGTAAAGTGTCTCAAACGGAGCTTTGGCTGTTAAACATTGTTCGAAATGGCCCATCTGATAATAATTGCCTCGAAGAACTCCAGTAGTGGCTTTTGCCGTAGCATCCCACACTAAGAATAAAAAAATATAATAGTTATGTTAATTATAAACATCTAATTTTTAAAAAAAGACAATGAAAGTCCAAAAAGTTAGTAGTATTAATAAAGGCACATGGTGTTGTCAGGTACTTTCTGAACCGTTTGTGTTTTTCACAGTCACATCAAAATTACGTTTTACCAAAAAAATGCAATTACGTCAAATAAATGTTCTATAATCTGTAACGACTTTCAACGTGGACTATTTACAAAGAAGTGTATCGATCTAATTTCTTTTCTTTTGGCGATACCGTCTCATCCTTTTCCATTGACATAGTAGGATGGTATAACAAATTTAATCATGGTCGCTGTTGGCTTACCGAGGGTGTTCATTTGAAAACTTCCCACCACGGATTTATCGAAAACCACTGATTAAAAGAAAAACGCCGAAATACGTCAAAAGGTTTGTCAAGGGGGACAACTGTCTAACCTAAAATTACTTCACCCCCTTTCACTCTCTGCCCCCAGGGCCATCCCCTTAAAAATTTTAAATGGCAAGGGGTATCGAGTAATAGCTTGTTTAAAAGGCCCTTCGAAGTCTTTTATTTTGACGTTTGATTTTTTTAAATCGGTCGATTCGTTTTCGAGAAAATTAGAAAAATCTTTGTTTATCTTAATTTGTTCAGATAGAAAACAAAAACATGAAAATATCAGTTTTTATTTCAATAAGTGTTCAAAATGCTGCCCGTTTTGGGCCAAACAATGATATAGGCGATGTTCAAATTCCTGACGGACATTTTCAAAAACATGTTGTGGGATATCATGGCAGCTTTCGATGATGCGTTGACGAAGTTCATCCAAACTTTCAGGTTGGGGAGTAAACACAATAGATTTCAAATGACCCCATAGAAAAAAGTCTAACGGCGAAATATCAGGAGATCTAGCAGGCCATTCTATAGGCCCCCTTCGCCCTATCCATTTATCTGGAAACTCGTCGTCTAGCCATTGCCGAACGGGAAGAACATAGTGAGGAGGAGCGCCGTCTTGCTGGAAATATATTTCAGCCTCATCAAGTATAGGGTTTCCATCCTCATCGATTTGGTTTTCAATGGATTCAGTGATAAGCGGATTGATGGTATTTTCCAACATATCCAAATAAATGTCTCCATTTAAATTTCCATTAATAAATAATGGCCCAATCACTTTATTTCCTAAAATGCCTGCCCATACATTAATTTTTTGAGGGTACTGGGTATGCCCTTCTACAAATGCATGAGGATTTTCATTGCTCCAATATCTACAGTTATGCCTATTAACAAATCCATTTAGATAAAATGTGCATTCATCGCTGAAGCAGATATTCTTTACATGAATAGTATTATCATTAATCGCTACAGTCATTTTTTCACAAAACTCAACTCGCCTATCGAAATCGTCTTCGGTTAACTCTTGCAATATTTTCATTTTGAATGGATGAAATTTATGAAGTTTGGTAACTGTGTCAACAGAGCCTAATGAAATACCAGTGGCAGCAACAATTTTGCGTAATGAAGTATTAGGATTTATTCCAAAATGACCCAAAACTTCAACTTGAGCTGCTTCATCCAAAATTCGCCGATGATTACGTTTTTTATTTGCAACAGATCCAGTTTCAGTAAATTTAGTAACAAGGTCCAAAACATACCTATGCGAAGTTATCTTCTCCGGATGTCTGGCGTTAAACGTGACGGCAGTTTGCCGAGCACATTGATTTTGGGCACCATAAATTAGAATAATTTCCACTCTTTCGGCTAGTGTGTAAACCATTTTGGTATTAAAATCTTCAATTCAACAAATAAATTTTCACTATTCCAAGATTGTCACAAATGTAACTGACGGCAAATTAAATTCTTTATTTTCCTTAGCAACTATAAATAACTAAGCAGGTATAACAATAAATACAGTTCGCCCAGGATATCTGTGTTGATGAAAAGAATGCGGAAAAAAATTCAGGTTGTTATTTAGTTTTTTCCACGTCTAATCTTCGGAATTGCTGTTTATGTTGGTAGTTTCCGTTTTAAATTATAAACGAATTGTAGATTTGGCAAACCCTAATGGGCAACATTTTGAACACTTATTGAAATAAAAACTGATATTTTCATGTTTTTGTTTTCTATCTGAACAAATTAAGATAAACAAAGATTTTTCTAATTTTCTCGAAAACGAATCGACCGATTTAAAAAAATCAAACGTCAAAATAAAAGACTTCGAAGGGCCTTTTAAACAAGCTATTACTCGATACCCCTTGCCATTTAAAATTTTTAAGGGGATGACCCTGGGGGGCAGAGGGTGAAAGGGGGTGAAGTAATTTTAGGTTAGACAGTTGTCCCCCTTGACAAACCTTTTGACGTATTTCGGCGTTTTTTCTTTTAATCAGTGGTTTTCGATAAATCCGTGGTGGGAAGTTTTCAAATGTTATTGTTGGTCAATTCTTTTTAAAAATACTTCAATCGTTTTACTATAAATAATAAAATAAAACTTTATAGGTATACAGGGTATTACAAAATGTTGTCAAGAAAATTTAAGGGTAAATTCAACCTCTAAAAATGTAAAAAAGTTTTAAACTTGGCTCTAAAAAATGTCCGTTCCTATGTTACGGTGTGTATTTTTAGTGTTATTGATAACTCATTAGGTTATTAAGTTGAGATTTGGTACACATAAATATATTATTAAGGGTCATATTTATATAAACAAAATTATTTTATAAAGTACTTACATCAGTGGTAAGTCATTTTATTTATCAACGGACGCCACTGGTTTTTGCAAAAGCTGAAGTCGCTTTTTTAGAGCCAAAATATTTTCCTCTATAAAGGGTCTTTTGATTTTTTCGTCGGGACGCAAAAGTATATAATTTTATTAATCAGTGTGGTTCATTTTTGTTTTTTGTATTTGCCATAATAGCTACTTTAGAAAAGTTGTATCATCAAGTCCTGAAAATTACTTTTCTGTGCTGTTAGTGACCATCAATGACACACTGCACGTACCAAACGTTATTTTACTATTTTAGAGGTTTTAAATAAATAAAAATTAAATACATTTATAGGTCAAGTGGTAGGTATACGGTTAGATTAGTTTCTAAAAAACTTTTTCTATCAATTTAAAGAACCAATATGGACGACAGAAATTTATTCGCAGTGAAACAGCACTTGCAATATAATATTCAGTCACTTATCTAAACAATATTTATTTAAAATTTGGTGTTATATGATTAATGAATTTTCATAATAAGGAAAATATTCTGAAATAATCATAAACAGCGTGTCCGCCTAAGTTCTCTACATTTGGAAAACTTTATTATTATTAATTTTACGAAAAATGGCATTCTTTAAAACAAATTCTGCATGGTCCAGAACCTAAAAATCAATCATTAGATATTCATTTTTTTTTAGTAATATACGAGGTATCTCAAAGAACGTTAATTTTGTTCAGGAAGAGAGTACCCTTATTTTTGAAAAAAGTCAAAAAGTACCTTATTTTGAAAAAATCAAAATTATTATTAAGGAAAATGTCTATAAAATAAGTCTTAAATATGCAAATTTATTCAATTACAAGAATTTTTTTAGTTTTTTATGATAAAAGGATGAAAATTTAAATTTGTACATTTGTAAATACCTATTATGTTAAATCTAAAAAAGCTTCAGAGCTGTCAAAACAGTAAAAAGTCACCAGGAACGCTCGTTATCGCAAAAATTAAAGATTTTTTTTGTTCTTGCAAATAAACAAGTTTGCAAATATTTAAGAGTTCTTTTTATTTTTAAATATTATTTTTATAATAATTTTTGATATTTTTAAAACTAAGCGTACTTTCCTCTTAAACTAAATTCATTTTTTTAAGATACCTCGTACTACTGAAAAAAATGAATATCTATAATGATTGCTTTTAGGTTTTAGACCATGCAAAAACGTTTACTTAGGAATAACATTTTTTCGTAAAATTAATTATAAAAAAAGTTTTTATATGTAGAGAACTTAGATGGATACACTGTAGATGGACTATTATCATGGAACGGACTTTTACTGTGAGCAGCTGATAATGCTCATAATAGAATAAGTTTTAGCTGTTATCGTGTACATTTGTTTCTATTCTGAGCTTCAGCTGGTCTGTTTTGTAGATTCTTGTATCTTGAAATGGTAAGAAATACGTGAAGGACAAAGAACAAAGTTGTGGTTTAATGTGCCTAATAATAATATGCTGTTAAGAAAGTTTTAAAATTCCGAGTATTTCCTGGGACATCCGGAAAAAAACCATAGATAACCTACATTTAGATTTACAGTGGCAAGAAGCATTTTTCGATTTTTAAATCACCGCGCAGTGGGTGGACGAACATGCACCTTAAAGCCGTGGCAAAAATATAAACACCGGCACCCCGTACCTTCGTCCGCGGTCTGACCGTAACGTTTATTAGCTACCGTAGTTCGAACAGAAAAAGCAGGACGCGGTCAAATTCTTCCTTATAATGCGCCAGTTTGTTTTGTCCGGGAGCGTTTACCCTCAACTGGCTTGCGTACAAAACCGGTTTTTTCGCCCATGAAATGTAACTTTGTTTTCATGCAGGTTATACATTAGCAATCCATTGAGATCAGTGGAAAAAAAATGAATAACTAGAAATGTATTTTATTTTTTTCCTGGTATTATGAAAATGGATTTTTAAATAAATTTCATAATAATTAAGTTTACATTTTAAATAACTTTCTTTTAAAACCATGTTTTAAAGATGTCTCAAGTGGAATGAAAAAATGCTTGGATAAGCGGTTGGAACATATTCAAAAAGATATTTAAAAATACAATCTAAACATTTTTCAATAAAAGTACATTTTCTATTTATTATTACTAAGCTAAAACTGCAAGTAGTGTACAATAGTATAATTATTCTTATCAATATTTTATCATAATAAATTACCTGAGATCATTTTTCCATTGGCTCTACATATATGGTCAACTTAAACTATAGTCATAACTTAAAAATGTGCAAGTAATATTATACAATTATGGTATTAAAATACAAAAGGCGTGAACTATATAAAAATTATAAAAAACACTTTGCAGTACATTAAAATCACATTAGATTGTGGTACTGAAAATATTAGCCATAATTGTGTTATTATGCCAATTAAAAATAGAAATAGCTACTATAAAGATAGATTTATTTAATAGAATATTTAAATCAATAATCACAATATTTTTACGTTTTACAATTTTAAGCAATAATACAGATAGACAACAAAATTTAATTATTGGTAACAGCTTAAACATAAAGTAATTTATAAATTAAATATATCCTATTATATCTATATGGATGAAAGAGGTCAGCTAGACCAGAGAACTATGCCTGTGTTTGACCACTTGTCACCCTTAGAAAGTCAGCAATCTAGGCGTTAATAATAAAATAGTTATAATTACTTGTTGTAATACATTACAAGCTAAATCAAAAACTAAACACTAACGGAGGCGAAGCCATATGCGGGACAAGACCATCAACAGGAATCAAAGAGTGGAGTAACGATAAGAAACTGAATTGCAAAAGAATCATAGATTTTTATTATATTAGTAAAAGTATTGTGATTTTCTAAAACAAATTTTTTTGTTAATAACTTATATTTTTTAAGTTTATTTTTACTCTCAGAAAGTTTTTTAGTGATATTGGCAGCAGGTTATAAAATTTTGGTGCAAAAACTAAAAATTTCTTTGCAGGTGAGTTTTAGTAAATAATGAAGTAACATAAGTTTTATTTTTTACTGAGCGAGTTTCATACTGGTGCTCTGGATATGTAAATAAATTTTTAGATTTATTAAAGAATAGAAGACAAGAATGGACGTATAGAGCACGCAGGTTAAGAACTCCTGTTTCTTTGTATAGTAATTCTGTGCTGTATCTATTATTTTTAAAATATGATATTTTAAGAATCTTATTTTGGCATATTTTAAGTATGTTTAAAACACTGTCCGTTGATCCACCCCACACCACAATACAGTAGCGTAGAATAGATTCGACTAAGGAGGAATAAACTGTTTTAAGGAGTTTATGTTTTAAGATATTGCGCAGTTGGTAAAATCTGTAGTACAGTTTTCTAATTCTTTTAGCTGTTGTTAAGATGTGATCTGTCCAACGAAGGTGTTGGTCTATAATTATACCCAAATATTTAATTTTTTCAACTTTTTGTATATTTGAACATTTACAAAGATTTACGGGCACGGCGCAGGAAGTAGAATGAATTTTAATATTTTCTCTAATAGGCTGATCAGCGGAGGTTATTGAGAAGGTTAAGAATTTAGTTTTAGGGATACTTAAACTAAGTAAACTAGCATTTAACCAGCACTGAACCGTGCGGAGCCCCTCTCTGTCTCCTCATATACTCCATCCCAGGTATTACCTTGAAAAATTATTGCAGTATCATCCGCGTAAGAGATAACAGTTCCTTTAATTGGCAAGTTACCAATTTCATTCATATATACAAGAAACAAGAGAGGTCCCAGCATTAGTGATACTTTATTCAAAATTATGTTTGACTAGCCTATCCGTGCCACTACGTTGGTCGATAATATCTAAACTTCTTTTTGTAAAAATATAGCCTATATACTCCCTGAATAGTGTAGCTTTTGAAAGAAGTTTTTATGATGGGTTCAGTACTTTCAAAGATTAGAGGCTACAAACAAACAAACAAAGTTACAAACTTTACCTCTTTATACAGGGTGTTTCTAAACAAATGCAAAATATTTTAAAAATTAATTTTCACCAAAAAATAAGAAAAAAACTTCACATAAACATATGTCCTAAACGTCTTAGTGTTTGATCTACAGGGTGTTAAATTTTTTTATAAAAATATTATTTTTCATAAAATCTTTTATACTAATTTAGATATTTTTAAAAATTTGGGAGACGCACTCTTTGCACCAGAAGACATTTTTTGGCATACAAGAAAAAAATATTTTACCAGTGTCGTCCATGAGGGGTTTATGGTAAATATTTTTGAGAAAGAAAATGGAACGCCACTGCATTTTTCTTAAATAAACGATTTTTTTTCTTAAATCTCCATTTAATTTAGAACAAATTTAGTCTCTTGACTTTTTTTTGTTTTATGTACGGTTTTTGCGTAAATAGAAAAAAAACATTTTTTGGCATGGTTAAATTCATATCTAATTCAAGAAATAAATAACGAAGATTAATTTTTAATGCAAAATTTTATATGTATTAGGAATACAAACTGACTATCCAAAAAATGATTTTTATTGATTTACGCGAGTACCGTACATCAAACAAAAAACGAGATCAAATTTGTTCTAAAATAAATGGGGATTTAAAAAATATATATTACTTTTAAGAATGCAGTGCCGTACTATTTTTTTCATAAAAAATGTTTACCCTAAACCCCTCATGGACGAAACTGGTTAAACATTTTTTTCTTGTATGCCAAAAAAATTTTTTTTTCTTATTTTTGGTGGAAAATCACCTTCTAAAATGTTTTGCATTTGTTTAGAAACACCTGTATTATTGGTATAGATTTTGTATATTTTTTTTGTCGTACTGTATAAAACAAGGAAGGTCCGAAAGCCCCGCTAACTGAAGCAAATTTGATTAATTTTCAGTAACATATACGTCTTTATTAAAAACGCGGCGTTGATTGCTCAAGTCTAGTGTTTATGTTAGGATTATGGTTGGTGGAGGGGAGAATAACCATCTTTATGGCGGACAAGTTGAAAAAGTGGCCATCGGAATGTAGCAAATTGGGATGGCGCCACAGTAGCCAGTGGAGGGATTTGGGTATTTCTTTCCTTTTTTATTTTGTATCTATCTGCCCTTTTTCATTTTGTATCTTACTCTAATAATTCATGCTAATTGGTTAAAAAATCTCCTCTGGCTACTGTGGTGTCACCTTAAGTTGCTCATTTCGACGGACACTTTTTAATACATTCAGATGGTACTCCTCCCCTCTACCCACCATAGTTAGGATATACCAAATTTTTGGATAACGTTTTCAGAAACAAAAAACTTTACGTTTTTAAGACCCTACCAATGGATGGAGATGCCCAATTGGTTGAATACCGCCGCCCACCTAGGCTGAACCAAGCCTCCCACCAATTTATATACTTTTTAGTATAAGACAAACCATTTATTACAAGCTTTAATTTAACATGCAATGTATGTATATGTATGTATGTATACCCCATCCTCGAGCTCTTATTTGGAGAAAACATTTATAAAAACAGATCATCGCTATCGTGAAGGGTTTCAGAGATACAGGGTGATTCTCCCGATTTTTTCACGTTTTGAAAAGGCCCTGTAGCTTTGTTGTTGTTACAGATACGAGAAAACTAATTGCATATTATACAGACACTTTTTTCCGCAGAATCCAAAGTGGCGTGCAGCCAAAAAAATTTTTTTGAGCTGTCATTTTTGACATATGACCCAAACATGTTCTTTTTTATTAGGGACACCCTATAAATGATTAGGTAATTAAATTGTTTGTTTTTTTCTTCTGACTAAAATAATATACTATAGTAGGCGGATAATAAACTTGCAAAAATTGGCACCATGATTTTAAAGACGCATTTTCTTATTTTAGAATTTAAAATTTCCTACCACTTTATTTATAAATACATGGGCATGAAATTCTGGTAAGTAACATATATGATGTAGAAGATTATTAATACGCACACATGAAGATGATACACGGTGTCTCAAAAAATTAAAATAATTCTCTTTTTTTATTTAAAAATTTAATAATTTCCTACAATTTTATTTATGAAAATAAAGGGATGAAATTTTGTGTATTTGATAAATGTCATGTAGTGAGAAATATTATTATACAATAAAAAATCGATACAGGGTGTCTCAAAAAATTAAAAATGGGATACTTTTTTTTTTTTATTTTTTGCTCTTGTAAAATTTCCTAAAATCCTATTTATGAATATATAAGGATGAAATTATGGTGGATAATATATATGATAAGGAAGAATATTATTATATATATATATATATAAACGATACAGTGTGTCCCAAAAAATTAAAAATAATTATTTAGAAATACGTAATTTAAAAATTCATAGCGTCCTTGTATTTATGAATTCCTGAAGCAAAAAATCTGGGTACTGTATTAGCATGATAATGTTGGTATAAAAATAAAATCAGTTGTAGGGTACAGGGTGTCAAAATTTTTTCGATTTTTTTTGATTCTGAATTCTTTTGTCTGTTTTTATTGCCTCATTGGTAAAGTTGACATGGAGAATTCATAAAAAAATAAAATAAAATAAAAAAAAAACTTGATACATTTTTAAGTTTAATTAATATAACTTTTTTATTATTGTTGTTGTAAACTAATTTTTTGTTTTTTTACGGAAATGTCTTCTGAGCTAAGGGATGACAGATTCCTTTTAAAACAATTTAAAAACAGATAGAAGCCGCAATGCGTCTTTAAAATCATAATTTTTTGCAATATTTGACGTAAAAATTTATTAAACCACCTACTATGATATATTATTTTAATCAGAAAAAAACAAGCAATTTAATTACCTAATCATTTATAGGGTGTCCCTAATAAAAAAAAACATGTTTGGGTCATATGTCAAAATGACAGCTCAAAAAATTTTTTGACTACGCCACTGGATTTTACGGAAAAAGTGTCTGTATAATGTGCATTAGTTTTCTTCTATCTGTAATAACGAAAGCTGTGACCTTTTTCAAAGTGAAAAATCGAGAATCACCCTGTATTCTGAAACGCTTCGCGATAGCGAGATCTGTTTTACCATAAATGTTTTCTCCACAAAGAGCTCGAGGATGGGGTATCAGATTTTAATATCTCTTATGGTTTCCAAGTTTCCCATAAGGGACAACCAAATGGGACTTGCAACTTAATTTTGAAGCATTTACCTTCAATCAATTAAGCTGAAATTTTGTACACACGTCTAATTTGGATGACGATGCTTAGCTATATAACGTCATTCTAAATCCAACATGGCGGAATACCCAAGATGGCAGACCAGTTATTCTTAATGCACCCCCATAATATTGGTATCAAATGAAAGGGCTTTCTGAGGGTAACTCGAAAAATACAGTGACGTCACTTTTAATATAATATGGCGGAATTTGAAAAATGGCGGACTAGTTATTTTTACTGCACTCTTACAACACGGTATCAAATGAAAGGGCTTGCTGAGAGTAACTCGAAACATTAAGTTACGTCACTTCAAATCGAATATGGCAGACTTCTAGAAATGGCGGATTAGATATTTTTATGCACTTCTACAATATGGGTATCAAATAAAAGGGCTTGTTGAGAGTAACTCGAAAAATATAGTGACGTTATTCTAAATCCAACATGGCAGGACACTCAAGATGGCGGAATAGTTAGTTTTAATGCAATTCTACAGAATGGGTTTCAAATGAAAAAGACTTGCTGAGAATACGAATGTATGCTCAACGGACTAAGAAACAGATCCAGCGATAGCTAAAAATAAAAAATAATTTTAAGGTTAAAAACTTTTTAAGAGAAGCTTTTATTTTAATGTACCAAAACGAATTAAAATAAACTTTTAATATCAACATATAACCTCATTACACAAATTGTATAATCTAAAAGCTTGTCACGAGATTTACCTGTGTAGATAAACAAATAAATGAAATGACTTAATCTATTTTAAATTACGTAAATACGATTACTAAAGTCTCGCGACAAGCTTTAAGATTATATAATTTGTGTAATAAGGTTATATGTTGATAATAAAAATTAATATAAAAGTTTATTTTATTCGCTTTAGTGCATTTAAATAAAAGCTTGTTTTAGAAAAGTTTTATACCTTAAAATTATTAAATTAACTAACCATATAACCTGTTGCCTAATATTTATTTAAGTCCTAGACATTCCTAAATATACCTAAATAACAAAAATTATGGACATTAAACTAAAAGTTAATACCCAACATTAAAAAAATAAAGTATGTTTAACAATTTTTTTTTGTCAAAATAGTAAAGATTAAATACATTATTGCTATTACTAACAAAATTTTAAATATTTACACAGCTAAATCGAAAAATACAAAACCTAATATTTTATTAATGCATAATAAGATACAATCAATGTTTTGCACTTTTAAATTTTCAAAGAAGAAGGTGGCTGTAGGTGGTAGAGGAGCTTTCTTCACCTGAGGAGGTACCACCCACTCACCCTTTAAAGGATCCGAGAGACTTAACGGACGTTTTGGGTTCTGGGTGGGTGAGTTCGTTTTGCTTCTTCCTTCTTTTTCTTTTCTTTTTTCCTTTTTACCCCCAAAATATTTAAAAATTATGGCGGCACACCCGAAAGTAAAATGTTTCGGAGGTAAAATACCCCTCTATTCGGATCTTTGGGTGAGGGGTGCATCTTCAAACTTCGTTCACCATCACTTTCAGTCTTCTAAGCCCCCCACAGGTACTGTTTCTGACGGAGGCTGAAATAAGCTTTAAAACTTCAACCAGCCACCTTTAGTTCCCAGGCTACGAACTTATTTCATCTTTTCGCCCATATGGTGGCGTATGTTTTTACGCTATGCAAGGTTCTGGCTTGTGCTTAAATTTCCAAACCTGAATCGGGTAGGCCCGTTATCCTTTGGCTCAAACTTTCCCTAAGGTCTTCTAACAAATATATCTGCTGTTTGTACCGTACCCCATCTAAAAATTTCTATGTCGAAATTTTTGACTTCCTTTTAACAAAGATCGATAGCATAATTTCTCAGTCTTCATAGGACGAAGTAATCGTGCTTGGCGACTTTAATGTCCATAATAAGAATTAGCTGGGCTCTTCAAAAACTAACCCTCAAGGCAGAGCGGCCGAAATCTTCGCAGTCAGCAACCCTCTTACCAATCATTTTATGGAACCCACCTACTTTCCTAGAGTCCCAAATTATAGTCCAAATCCCCTAGATATCTTTCTTACCACCAACCCCGAACTCTATCAAGCATCTGTCACAGCTTCTCTAAGTCGCTCAGATCATGGTTTGGTTACTATATCTTATCCTGCACATCCCGAGGTAAATCAATGCATGCCACCACGCACCGTATGGCTCTACAACTCCGCAGACTGGGATGGCCCGAGAGACTACTTCTCCATTAACCCCTGAGATTCCATCTGCTGTTCTTCTCGTGATCCTTCTGAAATTTGCAGGCAACTGAATTGATTCAATTGGGCATTAAAACGTATATTCCACACACCATCAAGAACCCCAAGCAAACCAATAACAAACCCTGGTTTTCCAAATCTTGTGATAAAGCTAGACTTCTGAAAGTTCAGACCCACAAGAAGTTTCTTCAAGATCCTAGTCCATAAAACCGACAGGCCAGCATTAAAGCAAGGAACTACTACAATCAAACAATTTCATAAGCCAAAGACTCCGTTGACTATCGTATTAAAAACAAAGGTATTATTTGCTCAAATAGCAGTAAATCTTTCTGGTCCTTTGCGAAAAACAGTAGGAATTTTTGTACCAGTTCTTTTCCACCACTCCAACTTTAAAAGATTTTTACCGCTTGAGGAAAGGCAGAACTATTTGCTAAACAATTTGCAGCCAATTCAACTCTTGACCCTCCCGCAAATCTCCAATTCCAGCCATTGCCCCAGTTCCTCATAAAATGCCCGATATTATTTTTAAGGTAAAACATATTAAGCATAACCTTTCCTCTCTTAATACCAAGAAATCGTCTGGGCTGGAATGACACAGGTATTTTTCCGGATAGTTAGAAAGCTGCACGTGTTCAACCTCTTTCCAAGATAGGATCTTAATCTCTCCCATCTAACTACAGACCAATTTGAATTCTCTCAGTTCTTCGTAAAGTAATGGAAAATTTAATGAATTTAGAAAACCTTAAGTACTTGGAAAAACATGAAATTTTGCATGACAGGCAGTATAGATTTTGCCACAAAAGGTCTACAGTAGATCTTTTTTCCTCCGTATCACACTGCTGGAATAGGTCTCTTGAGTTTCTAGGAAAGTCCCAGATCGTTGCTCTTAATATATCCAAAGCTTTTGACCAGGTCTGGCATGCCGCCCTCCTTAATAAACTTCCCTCCTATGATGTTTCAACTAAGCTTTGTACTTTGATTTCTAGTTATCCATCTGATCATTCTTCAAGCTTCACCAAGTAAATTCTGGGGTGCCCCACGCACAGTACTGGCACCAACGTTGTTTCTTTTTCACATCAACGATCTTCTCTCGTCCACAACTAATTCCTTTCATAGTTTCGCCGACGATAGTACCCTTTACTCCAGTTTTCAGGTTCCTAAACCCAACTCTAAACCTGATTTGGAAAACAAACGCAGAGCAATGCAGATATCTCTTTCACATGATCTTAATTTAATATTGGATTGGGGCACCAATAATCTCCATTTTAATGCATCCAAAACACAATCATGTTCCTTGTCGCCAAAAGACTCATAATACTCATCCTTTACTTATGAGTGGCCTAGTTTTGCAGAGCAAAGACACCTTCAATCTTGTGGGCGTCACATTTGTGAGTAACCATAACTGGCATAAACACATTGTATCTATAGCCACGGCAGCTTTAAAAAGCTTGGATTTCTCTTTGAGCCAAAATTTATTTTTCCCTTTCTAATTTATACACTTTGTGTCCCAAATCCGACGTTTACTTACAGAAAGGCTTCCCTCTCTTACCCATCGTCGGGCTGTGGAGGATTTATCGCTTTTTTAAAAGGTTTTTTCATGGTTTCTGCTCTAAAGAATTGTCCAGTATAATTCCCTCACTCACGGTTTCCAACAGAGAAACTCGTGGTGCCACGCGTATGCATCCTTATACGGTCCAACTGGACAGGCCCCGTACTTCCCACTTTGTTCGTTCTTTTATCCCTAGAGTTTCTAAAATGTAGAACCTGCAGCCCGCACAGGTCTTTCGTTCCCCCACAAATCTAAGACACCCACGGTACGTTAGTATTTAGGCTTCTAGCCTTGGTGGATTGTCCAAAAAATTAAAAAAGAAAATACATTAACTTGCATCCAAACTGTTTTTTGACGAAGAATTAAAGCGGTTTCGCGGAGTAAAAATTGGCTAATTTAAAGTTTTAGCTTTATAGTTTGTATTGAACGATAGATATCGGACCGATTAGCGTTTAAATTTATGACGGTGAAAGCGTTACCCGCTGGGCGAGGCTACCCGAACCTCCTCTACATGTTTTTACACCTATAATAAAAACGAAAAATTTAACTTTTTGAATTGTTGTGACTTTTTCGAATACAAATATTTTTCGGTTGTTTTATTATAATGTTTATTACCAAATTAAATAAATTGCGATAGTGATGTAAATATTTCCTTAATTACTATAATTTATCGAATATCGATTGAGACAAGCACACCAGGGCCACCACCCCAAAATTCTTAAATGAGAAGGGGCGTCGAGTGATTATTTTAAAGCTTCTAAAGAGTACTTTATACCCCTAGAATATAAAGTTAATACCTTCACCTACTACACAATGGCGGTACTTTAAATATTACCTAAATACCTCTTTTTAGAATTTCCGAAACTAATAAGGTTAAATATACTTAATGGGGTATCTTTTAAAGCTCTTTTACCTTAGAAAACGTACATTTTAGGTACACTTTAGGTCCGAACGTTAAAGATTAAACAAAAGCGTTTACAAAACGTTTTATATAAACGTATTAAAAACGTTTTTTAAAAATGTATATGTAACGTTTTTAGTGACCGTATTTTGAACTTAAAAAGGAAGTCTCAAATAATTATTTTTACTCATTGAAAATGTTCTCTAAAATTTGTCCCTTAAAAAATATTTGAGGAGCATTATTTTTTAGCAACGTACCAGGGAATCCTTTAAGTTAGGAACGCACCCTCGAATCTTCGATGCATGACACTAACGACATTTTATCATTTTTGGTGCATTTTTCTCTTGTTTTTCTTATTTTTGCTGTAATTAATTAAACGTACTGTGTATTTTGACACTAAAAAGCAAATGCACGTGTAGTTATATTGGTTCGAAGCGCTATAGACGATCATGTAAAACTGTTACATTGGGGGTCATGGTTAGTTCTAATTAGTTAAATCGTTTTTTTTTAATTTGCTTTATTTATTTAATGTGACAGTTTGGTATAACCGTCTGTAGAGCTTTGAACCAATCAAATTACACGTACTGTAGTCTCATAAAACATACTATTACAACTTTTTAAAAACGTCCCAATAAAACTTTTAAAACCTGTTCCTATAACTTTTTAGGGACTATTAAAAACGTTTAGTAAACGTACAAAAAAACGTTGTTTTTGCCGACACAAAACTTTTAAAAAACCTTTAAAAAAATTCACATTCAACATTTGAGAACGTTTATCATACGTTACCCAAAATCTACTTGAATGTTTTATATGCGTTCATGAAACCAACTTGTGTTATAAGGGTAAGCATCTTTTTAATTGTGATACATACATACACATATACAGGGTAGAAAAAAAGTGTATATTTTTTAATGATCCACCCTGTATATTATATCACCATTTAGAATACTTTTTAAAGAGCTTTAAGAAAATACCACATTAGTTTGTCTAACTTTCATAGTTTCGGAAATATGGCCATATAAATCAGGTAATATTTAAAGTACCGCCATTTTGTAGTAGGTGAATATATTGACTTTATATTTTGGGGTTATAAAGTACCCGTCAGGAGCTTTAAAATAATGTATCACTCAACCCCTCTACTTATTTAAAAATTTGGGTTGACCTTGATGGTTAAGGGGTCGAAGTGGCGCCGTTCATTATTTTGTAAAAAAAGCGTTTCCCCTCAATTAATATGCTGTTTTGCTTTTATTTTTTTGCTTTAATTGAAAAAAGTCCTTGTCCTTGTCCTAAAAATGCATCAATGGATTTACTGCCACGAAAATCAAAAATACCTTGTACGAAAAGCAATGCAAGATATTTGAGTATTTTTGTCAGCAAAACAAAATAGAAGGTTTCTTAAATCTTTTCCGTATAAATTGTTGTGTTGCAAATTAAATGAGGGTTGGGTTAATAAGACAACATCTGTAAATTAACAAGGTTACCTAATTTACAAATTAACAATTTATCTAAACTTAATTAACATTTTATACTGTTTTAAATCTAAAAACACGAGGAAGCCGATGCAGATTTACTATTTTTATACTCCTGCAGCGGATCAAAAAAAAAAAAAAAGGTTTGTTTTAATTTGCCTAGCTAAATAATTAAAAAACTTTTCTACTGCGTGTCTTCGGAAGCTCTTACAAAATTTGAAACTTTTTAATCAATTACGTTTTGAAAAAAAAGTGTGTGAGCCATTCCTATCGAATACTTGAAAAAAAAATTAAATTTAGGATAATTTATCAAATTAAAAAAATAAGGGTATTTAATTTAGTGGTTGTGGTTAATTTTTACAGAGTTCGGTCGAATACTGAAATTCGGTATTTGCATACGAATACGAATACCGTAAAACAAATCGAATACCTAGAATAAAAAAGTATTTGAATACTTAGTATTCATTCATAAATACTGAAAAGCAAAAAAAAGGTCCTTCCTTTTAAGGAAAAATTTAAAATGCACCAACATTCCCTTGTTCTCAGTATAGTTGTTTTTAAAGTCCAAAAAAAAATAAATGGTCTTTTCATATTTTTAAGATTTTGGGTCACAAAATACTGATTTTCACCATTTTGGTATTTAAATACTTTAAATCCTGGTATTGAAATACTGCTATTCACATTTTGGTATTCGAATACCACGTTTGCCAGTATTCGAATACTTTAAGTTCCTATATTCAAATACTCAAAAATTGTTTTCGAGTACTATTATTCAAAAACGGTATTCTGAATACAAAATTCGAATACTGACCAAAAAGTATTCTGCCGAATACCGAATACCAAACACACAGATATATTCTAATACTATTCAAACACCACTCCAATGTGTTCTGAAAACGATTCAGAATACCGAGTATTCGAATACCCAACTCCGATTTTATATAATTGTTACTTCCAGTATCTAGTCCAGGGGTATGCGGTTTAGTAAATTTTATTATTCTCAAAACGTTATCAGGATAGACAAAAATTAAGGAGAAAAAAGCTGTATTTTTACTTGCCGAGTTTAAATAAAATCCCAAACTTGCTTAAAAATCAGTGGCGTACATGTTTGTGTCAGAAATCTTCGTTTTAGTATCCCTGGAAACGCCACTGAGTATAAATACCTAATTTAAAATTAAATTAATGTTTTTTCCATGTCCGGTTTTTTCCTGCAACACATCTGGCAACCCTAATCAAAAAGCGTTTTAAGGGTCCTTACACGAGACTTTTTTACAAACAATATGTTTTAGGATACGAATGTGTTTTAGGGAGGCCCTTTTTTTGCTCTTTAATTTTTTTTTCTAGATTTTACTAAAAAAAAAAAAAAAAATGTGCTACCCCCCATCCCCCAAAAAAAGAAATTTCCTACGCCACACATGGGACTACACTCTAAGTACTTAGGAACTTCCTAGATAATCCTAGACTTAAAAGATCTTAGTAATTAACTACTCTAAAATATTTAACATGCAAAGTTTTTGGAAAATAAAAAAAATAGTTTTTCGTTTTTCAAGACCCAAGACAAATTATTCAAAAATAAAATATTTAAAAAAAGTATATAAATTTCCATTACCTTTAAATGGTAATAAAGAAGTTCACATAAGTGATGAATGCACATCCTTTTGACTAATGAGGTAAATAATTGGTCAGAACTTACTTTTAATAAATGGATATCAAATCTAAAATAGCTTATAATTACCATAGATTTATTTCTTTAATTCATATTCGCATTATTATTTCTTGCTAAAATAGTTTGCGTTGTTTGAAAATTTTATAAGATCAACAGTTAAAAATGATCTAATCTAATGCTCAAGACTTAGTAGCAAAAATTTAATTTTTATTACATTATACTAGTGATAGGGGACTCATAAAAACAATCATTAGCCTTAAATATTTTATTTTAAAACAATTTATGGACGATGCTGCCAAACGAGCTGTTATTATCTGACATCGGCGAATGCTTCGGGAGCAATAAAATAAGCTCCTCAGGAATACCCCCAAAAATAAACGCAAAGTTTTTAATGACCCATCTAATGATTTTTTAAAGTAATGTTTTTGGGAAATGACAAGCTGTACTTATATTAAAAGTTCAGTGTTATATCAATTATCAGATAAAAAAATATTTTAAATATTCCTTTATTTATTTGATTTTAATAAAAGGGCAGTGCTATAGGGTAATAGGGTATGCAGTAAATGTCAGACTAAGATAGCGTAAGTTAATTACATGCTAACCAGTGTATATTCCACTAACCTGACAATTTAAGAGTGACGTAAAGAAAACAAAGGGCTACTAAAAAGACGTCAGTTTAACATTTTCGAGCGTGGCATTTTTTTTTATTTTGAAGAAAATAATTTAGGGATAACGAAAAATATATAATCCGATATAACCCGAACGATTTAACAAGCCAAAATAATAATAGTATTTTTTTGACATATTTAAATGTCTATAGCCACTTGCCACGCCGATGAAAAGGTATACATTATATAACACATTTTTTTTCTCCTTATCATCTAAGCTTTGCAACCCAATAGGTCTCTATGACGCTCGAGTAAATCCCCATTTAGCATCGTGGGCACCCCTACTATAAAGGGTAGTTTGCTTTATAAACATAGGGTCAAAAGTCAACCATTAGGGAGGTATGGCGGTATAATCTCATCTCAAAAACGAAAAGCCCTAGAATTATGAAATTCTACGAAAATGTTCCTATTATAAAAATACACTTTCTTATTATTTTTGCACTTTTTTGGGTTAAGGGAAGTGGTGGAAATAGACAACCCTCATGGTTTTTGCTAACCAAATTTAAACCGACAATGACGCAATGACCTCAGAAAATATAAATTTGAATAGACTGGTTTATTTAGGTACTTTTTAACTTCTGTATTTTTTCGTTAAACTTGGTTATTTTAAATAAAAAAATAAAATATAAATCAACAGGGAAAATTTTATTTTATAAAAATATTATTTATCTGCTGTCACCTATTAACGCAGTTAAAATATGTCTTTATTTGATATTACTTGGTGGTTTAAATACAGTACTAATTTTGCTTTTAAACAAAAAATAAATACATTTTTTGTTAATTTTTTGGGATATCTTCCTAATGGTTTACTTTTGACCCCATGTTTATAAAGCAAACTACCCTTTATTTTGAACAAGGAATCACTTCCTGATGATTCGCATTTGTTGTAGAAACACCCTGTATATCCCTTAACTACAAAAAAATAGGGATAAAAGGCAATATATGGTAGTATTCCAAAAACAAAGATATCATTTTTATATGTACGATTTTTATTTATAAAATTATATCTTTTTAAAGTATGTCTTGCAAGAAGATTAAAAAGAAAAGAAAGTTTAAGATATTGTATGGATTTTTAAAAATACATCGAAAACCAGTGCCGTATTATCCATTAGGCTGACTAGGCTACAGCCTAGGGCGCCATGAAAAAAATAGGCGCCAGACAGGGGAGTAATAGGCGCCGTTAGACAGAGGAGTTTTTAAAAAGTTTAGGTCGGGTGGGTATTAGAAGAAATAGGTCTGTGAATAAGGTGCTTTGAAATAAATGAAATAGGCGCGAAAAGAGGGAATGCCTTTTTTTGTGTTTTGGTCATCGGGTGCTGAAGTAAGGCGTCTGAAAAGAGAAAAGCAGGTAAGGACCTTCTTATAACTTAATTAACTGATTTTGTTTTTGGTATTGACGTTATTTACCTTAGTATTTACTTATGTTATTACGTAATTGTTAATAAACATCATATAAAGGAGTTTTCGAAAGAGAAATTTTATTGAGGGGTTTAGGAATATGCAGTCTAACGGATTTTTTTAAAGAAAACTAAAGAAAATACAAAAAAATGAATCTTTATGTGCCCACTCTAAAGAAAATACAAAAGTTGTATTAAAGTCAGTGTCATTATTACTTGACTTGTTTTCTAATTTAATTTTAAATATATATTTTTTAAATAACTCTTGTATTTTTGAAATTGTGCATTAAATTCCTGCTCAAGAATAGGGGTGGTTTCGAGAGAAACGAGAAATTGTCGACAAGAATTTTTTTCTTTCTCGTCTCCTCTCAAACCTTTCAACAAGAGAAAAATCAGTCCTTCCCCAACTTGGATTTTCATTTCTTTTAAGTATGACATGGGCCCACACCAAGTATATAGCAAATGTAATTGGTCTAAAGCAAAATGCTATGGTAAAAAGCTTGATTTTTTGGTTAGCACCCACTAGAAAAAATCTAATTTTTAAAAGAAATGTTTCTATTTTTATTGTTTTGGTGAATGTGTTTAGGTATTATTAGCAAATCCCAAATTTTGCCATATTATTTTTATTGTTTTTAAAAACTATAGCCAGTCGATATTATTTTTTCTGCAATATTTTTAGATGTCTTTAAGTATAAGGGCACGGCAGATATTTTTGCGATTTTTGTGAGTTGACGAAAGTTATGAAAAAATAAAGAAATAGGATTCGCTTTTAAAACTTAGAGTTTCTTGGTTTTTAGATAAAATATTTTCAAAATCCCAGTTGCACGTCTACTCGTCTCTTGGCATTACTAACAATTTATTACCTTCAGGTCAATGTGCAAGAAAATCAATTAACCAATTTTTATCAAAGGTATGATGGTAGTTACATACTTACATGTACAAATTTTATATTAAAATACTTTTTACACTGAAATTTACAGTTGCACTTACTTTCATGCGCCCATAACGTAAAGTTTTTCAAATTATCCACAAATAGTTCACTGTGTTCCCTGCACACCGGATTTTCACTTTTAGGCACTCCGAGGGGCAGTTCGGGAAACAGATCAAAATCATTTTGAAAATACGCTCCACTTAAGTTTTTACACTACTAAGAAGAAGTATCAATACTATCACAGAACAAGTGTAAAACTTCATTTTAACAAAATTTGAACACTCGTATAAGAACTTTACAAATTATCGTAAATGAGCTTATTTTTTTGAATAACATAAAGTAATCACATACGTGATTAAGAACTTGCATGAATTAGCACATTTATTACTAAGTACAAAATGAATTGAAAAAAATCGCAGTTAGAAAGAGCTTTTATAAGTTTGTGAAGGTGCATAACCACATGGTGCACCGTTTCCTTGTCCTTCAAATTGCTAAGCCTCAAGTTCTTTGCCAACGAGTGTTATGGTCAAGTCTAGTGTCATGGCTAATTTAAAGGGTCGCAGTTTCTATAAATATGTGTTTAAAAATATATTTTTTCTAAATAAATACTTAACAATTATCTATACTAATATATAAAGAGGTAAAGTTTGAAACTTTGTAAGTTTGTGGGTTTGTAGCCGCTAATCCTCGGAAGTACTGAACCTATCATAAAAATGTCTTTACAATCAGAAAGCTACACTATTCAGGAGTGTTATAGGCTATATTTTAATATGATTAAACAAAAAGTTCAGATATTAACACCCAACGAAGTGGGCACGGGTCGGCTATCTTGAATAAACCATAACTAAAATTCGATATTGACGTTACTATTCTCAATGCATTTTAATGCGTTTTTTTTTAATAGATAGAGTGATTTAAGAGGAAGGTTTATGTATATATGTATATTATCCAAAAAAACACATACAGAGTGTTTCAAAAAATTGTTTACATTTTAAATTCGATATTGACGTTACTATTCTCAGCGGATTTCGATGCGTTTTTTTAATGGATAGAGTGATTCGAGAGGAAGGTTTATATGTATAATAATATCCAAAAAACATATTCAGAGTGTTTAAAGAAATAGTTTACATTTAAAATTCGATATTGACGTTACTATTCTCAACGGATTTTGATGCGTTTTTTAATAGATAGAGTGATTCAAGAGAGAGGTTTATATGTAAAATAATATAAAAAAACATATACAGAGTGTTTAAAAAATAGTTTACATTTAAAATTCGATACTATTCTCAATAGATTTAGATGCAGGGCCGTATTAACTGTTTGAGGCGCCCTGGGGTAGAATTCCCTAAGCGCCTATTTTCCACCAAAAAATTTAAAAAATTTTAAAGAGCAAAAAAAAGTTCCTGTCCTCCGTAGCGCCTATTTTGAGTGCGAGGCGCCTTATTTCGCCACCCGAAATAAAATTTGATGACCAAAAAAAAGGTCATTCCCTCCTTTTCGCGCCTATTTCATTCCAAAGCACCTTATTCACAGAGAAATTAGTCACCAAAAATCTCCAGCCGACCTAAACTTTTTTAAAACTCCCTATCTAGCGCCTATTACTAATATTAAAACATAAACAGAGTGTTTAAAAAAAATAGTTTACATTAAAATCCGATAATGACGTTTACTATTCTCAATGGATTTTGATGCGTTTTTTTAATGAGATGAGACTGGATTCAAGGGGAAGGTTCATATGTACTTGACAATGTCAAACAACATATACGGAGTCTTTAAAAAATAGTTTGCGTTTCCAGGGTACTCGATATTAGTTAACGAATTTTTGATGCGGTTTTTTAAAATAGATACAGTGATTCAAGAGGTTTATATGTATAATAATATAAAAAAGCATATACAGAGTGTTAAGAAAAATAGTTTACATTTAAAATTCGATATTGACGTTACTATGGCAATTAAAAAAGTGTGTTTATAGAAATTGTGCACAGGTATGTATGGTTTATAAAAAAATATATAATTGTCACACAGGGTGCAGGTCAAATAAATGTTATATTAAAAAACCCTTAAAACTAAAATGCATTCTAAATATGGTATTACTTTCACCATCTAGGGTTTACAAAATTGCTTAAATATAAAATTTGCAAAATAATTATTAGTATTTAAAAAAAATATATACAGGGTGATTCAAAAATCGATCACAAAACTTAAGAGGAGTGATTATACTTGACAAAATAAGGGTAGAGCTTCATATAATTTTTTTCAAATTGTCATTCGTTTCGAGTTACAAGCCGTCAAAAGTTCAATTTTTATTTTGGTTTGCGTCATGTGCATTTATTTCTTAACCAATCAGTTGATATTTGGCACACAAGATCGAGCTTTGCAGATTCTACAAATTTAAGACAAAAGTACTTTTTTAAATACCGCCAGAGGGCACTAAACCTAAAACTTGAAATTTATTTACATCATAACTTTTTGTATTTTGACAGATATCGCAAAGCTGGGGCCCGCCATTTTATAGACAATCAAAAACCTAAAATAAGGTACTGTATTAAAGTCAATAAACCTCACCATTTAGGCACCAATAGACATCAAAGTTTTCATCAAATTACCTACATACATACAGGGTGTCCAGTAACTCGTGATCGATTTTTGAATCACCCTGTATTGTACAGGGAGTACCAAAAATTGTTTTGTTAAGTTTCTTATCACTATTTAACGGATTTTATTTCGGTTTTTAAATAGATAGAGTGATTTAAGAGAAAGGTTTATACGTATATAATAATATCCAAAATCTTCACGCTATAGGAAAGGAGAATTGTTTTACTCCCAATTTAACGCGTGCGAAGCCGCGGGCAAAAGGTAGTTTCAAATATATGGATTAAGTCACATATGTTTTTGTTGAATACCACTGGCGTAGATAATTTAGTTTTAAATGGTTATATCTAAAAACCGGGGACACCAAATAGATACCAGATGCTGATGACCTTAGGAGGAACCCATTGGTAAAGAAAATTTTAATTTTCGGGGCCATCAATAAATGACGTCACACAAATTTTAGAACTTTTAAACCCCTCCTCCTCTCCTTGTCACAGGTTGTCACATTTTTAAATCCCCGTCCCCCTGATGTGACGTCAACCATTTTTCATCTTTATGCATTTATTGAACAATTATCAACAGAAAACAGTTATTTTTATTTTTATTTAATGATTTTTAATAAAATCAACACAAGTCAAATATTTCTAATAGATTATTAATGCCTTTTTCTTCCAATTAAGGTCAATGCCCACTAGACGATCAGGTCTCGGTATGCTGGTACGGTCAAATATTGACATTTAAATGGAATTTAAAGTCACTCATTTAAAAAGCATTTAAAATATTTGACCGGACCGTGAACGTACCGAGACCTGAGCGCCTAGTATGCTAGAATTTTTCCAGGCATCTAAAATGTTACGTAAGAAAATTGTAGAGCGAAAAAAATTTGACTGGCTATAGCTTTTAAATTATTTTGATAATTTTGATTTACACACGTCATAATTAATTAATTAAGGGACAAATTCATTCTGCTGAACATGCCAGACTATGCAGTCATTGCGTATGACAGTTGTTCTTATGTGTTATAATATATTATGTTATAGTTCAAGCATATTCAGCACGACAAACCTGCCCAGGGTAAAAATAAAATATAACAAAACTATTCAATAACATTAACTTGCTAAAAATAAAAAAAATATATATATATATAAGAAAAAAATACACAATATAAATATTAGCTGCTAAAACACATTAAAAAAAACAAAACATTTAAAAGTGAGAACAGGCCAAGCATATTTAGCAAGTCAACCTGCCAAGGTAGAGATAAACTATAACAAATAATAAAAAATTCACAAATGTAGAGAAAATACACAATAAAATATTAACAGGTAAAATATATAAAACATTTACAACTAAGGACAGACTCAAACATTTAATTTAAGTTAAAATATGTTTACACAAATACAAAGTTTCAATACACAAAAATACACACCTATAAGCACATACCTAGCAACACTCATTAAAAATCTATTATAGAAGTGCTTAAGAACTCCTGAACAGAGTAAAACGCCCTGCTGATCAAAAACGCCCTTAGCCTTGATTTGAATTCTTTAAGGGGCGCCTGTCTTTGATATACAGAAAGCTTATTAAAAATGTGTATGCCGAGATACCCAGGGCCATCCTGACACCTCTTTATTCTCCAGTATCTCGGCACAATGTCCAACCTATGACGAGTGTCGTGGTCGTGTTGAGCGCTGTGAGTTACATACTGGTCAATATGCGTCTTAACATACAGTAGGATTTCCAGAATGAACAGCGATGGAAATGTCAAAATCCCGCTGTCCATGAATGCCTGTCTACAGTCATCCCTATAACCCAAACCACAAACCACCCTGACAGCCCTTCTCTGCAAACCAAAGACCAGTGCAGCACCGCTGCTATGACCCCACGCAACAGCAGCATATGAAATATGTGAGTGGACAGTAGCAAAGTATGCATCCCTTAGAACTCTGGAAGACACACACTCACTCAGGTTTCTAAGCATAAAGATATTTTTGCTCAGTTTATTACACAGTTGGGTGACATGAGCATCCCAACGCATTCCACTGTCCAGGCAAACACCCAAAAACCTTACAGGCTCAGTCCTGCTTTCATCCGGTATATCTCTTGTGGAGAAAATCATGTTTTGAGTTTTTTCGCGATTCAGAAACAATTTGTTTGCAGCAAACCACCGTTCAGCTCTCTCTTGTGCCAGTCCCGAGAGCTCACGGGCAACTTTCAGGTCCACATCAGCACACGCAATGGTCGTGTCATCCGCAAACAGGGTATATTCAGCGGTTTGATCAATATTGGGCAGATCATTTATAAAGATTATAAATAGGAGAGGGCCCAATACCGAACCCTGTGGTACTCCAACACTAATCTTCCTGTCACCAGATAACACACCCCCCACACGAACCGCCTGAGACCTTCCAGTCAGATAACTTTTTACAAGTGATAAGCTACTGTTGCTGAAGTTGTAGCACCGTAATTTTCCCAGAAGCAGCTCGTGACTGACACAGTCGTTTATTTTCTTATTTTGGCGAAAGAACTCGACTCCGAAGGAGAAGGGCTCTTTCGCCAAAATGTGAAAATGAACGAAAGTGGTTTTTAAAAGGCAATACACATGAAAGCAAAATTATCAATGAAGGAATAAGAACTTTCTAAACAATTTATTTAACAATACACAAAACCCAATCTTAAACTAGTAATTATTAAAAACACAGTGCAATTTTCGATTTCTACTATGCAATTATTGCTTTAATCAAGCAATAAGTGTCGAGTAGACAAATGGTTGAGTGTAATTTTCAATAAAATTTGATTAAATTTATAAAAAAAACAAAAAAATGCTTTTGTAGCTTGGATTTTTTCTGAAGGGGACGATCCAAAAATCAACTCAACAAATTCCAAAATTAAATTTTTAAATGTTCCTTTTAATATCACTAGCCTCTGATATACAGGGTGATGCTTTACCTATTTGCATGAACTTGAAAAATTATTGCTAAGGACAAACAATAACCGAATATAAAAAAAGTTAGTAAAACATATTTAGTTAGGGAGATAACTTACTAATTAAAAATAGACGAAAGAAGGATAATTCCAGGAACAAAGCATGATTAATAATAAAAATAAAGTACTTACATATTCCTTGTTTGCACAATAATATGGTATAATCACTATAAGCCCTAATTTTAATTTTAATCGCGTATAAATAATGGGATGGCCAAAAGATTAAAGAAAAAAATTAATTTTTTATAATTTTGTTTTTTGTTTCCCGTTATGGTAATACACCTTAGATATTTATTTGGCAGATCAATAAAAATCCAAAATTAAATTTTAGGTTTTACACCTTGTATCCTAGTTATTATTAACTTTTGTACTGTAGTAGGTTTAATGAAATCGCATTATTTTTACCTAACAATTCTATAGTAGAATTTTGGCCCATTGCTTAGGGATCACCTTGTACTCGTAAGTAACTTTTTTTAAAACTTCAAGGCTTTTTTAACACTTTGAATTAGTGTTTTGTTTCAAAGCCTACTACAATAAACTTAAATATTAATTTATGAAATGTAACAGTAAAGGCGACATCAGCTAAACCAAAGGGACAAGTTACCTTTGATTTCGTCATTATTTCTTTTAGTTTATGTGTCACTAGTTTTAAAATTTGACACTGCAAATAAATTTAATAGGAATTATTGAAAATTATTAGTAATAATGAATTTGTATGACTAAGAAATTGAAAAAGAATTTATACTGTTTTAGTATTATTTCTACAAAAAGGAAGTACATACAGTTTTCTAAAAATAAATAATAAATGCATAGTTATAAAGAGGATAATTGTCCCTTAAAAATAAGGAGGCTAGGATTTTTTGTTGCAATATAATGGCTGTGCATCAAAAATTAAAATTAATAAGTTTAGATAAATAAAACATGTATAAAATGGTATTTTGGGAAATTTTTATACGGTCGTGAAAAAATATAGTATGTAACACATGCATAGTGTGTCTTTTTTACTCATGGGAATGCCGTAGTCGCCTAACGGCTCGTGCTGTCAAACTTTCTTCCCATTCGTAAAAAAGTATCACTTTATGCACTTGGTACATAAATTACTATTTGTTTAGTACGTCATAAAATGTTCTTTATTGCATAAAAGACGTCTCCCAAATTTTTCAATTATATAATATTCTTTATAATATTACAATTAAAAAAGATTGGTTTCAAATTTGGAGACCTTATGATTCAAAAAGTAAGTCGTTTGGGACTTATTTAGGTACAGAATGTTGTTAAAAAAATGAGGGCAGATTCTACATCAAAAAATATATAGAAAAGTTCGTATAAACATAGGTCCACTATTTATTTATTTTTGCGATACATGGTGTTAAACCTTTTAAAAACTGAATTTTGATAGCATTTATTTTAGTACAAATTGTTAAACTGGATTTAAATCTTATTTAAATAAGTAATTAATGTTAATATTACCTAATTGCTTATAAAATATTATAAAATCTAATTTTTAAAAGAAAAAGTTTCTGCAATATTTCCAAACATGCAATTTAGGAGATTTTTTTCTTAAACTAAACAAGATACGAAAAAAACTTAGGAAACAGAAAAGCTGTATTTTAGTAAGCCTAATCTAAAGAAAGTACATACATTTTATACACACTTTACACAGTCAGTGACGCACCGTTTTTGTTTGTAAATATTCCTTCAGTTGCCGCTCGAGACGCCATTGCATTGGACCTATTAAATGTAATTAAGTTAGTGATAAATTTCGTCCTTAATGCCATAAACAACATTGCCAAGTTAAAAGAAAACTGGGTAAAGTTTATTTAAGATTTTAAAAATATATATTTTTAAGTTTAATACCCTGTATCTTGAAAACTTCGAATTTTCGGACCCATGTTTACATAAACTTTTTTCATATTTTTAATAGTAGAATCTGCCCTTATATTATTTTTTGTAACTTTCTGTAATACCCTGTACAAGGTGTCTATGAAACATCTGTCCAAAATGCTACTTCAAATTTCTTGGACCGAATACAACGATCTAACGCATTTTACCTTAGTTGAAAAGTTGATTGTTTGCAAAATACAGGGTGTCAAAGTTTTTATTTTATTTAAGGTATTTGTAATTATTTTTTTATTATAGAACATTTTTTACAGCGTTTAGTACTAACAGGTTTTTTTGGGGGAATCGAAATATACTATATTTTTTCATAAAATATACAGGGGGCCACCTGTAGTCCTTTGCTTAAGTTTAAAGTATCATAACTTTTTTGCCCCGGTATATTAAAATTTTAGTATAGAATTTTTATTCGTCCATATTTTTGCACACAAAAGATATACTAGTTAAATATCGCTACGAGCAACCGTTTTTAAAATTCTTCAGATTAAACATTTTATCCATACCAAAGTTTGCCATTACAATCATTCACGCTTTATCTAGGCAAGTACCAAGGAAAATAAGGAGCGCTATGACTAGATTTTGTGACATAATCTTTTTTCGTAACTCTTGTTTACAATCGTGAGTTGAAGTTCTTTTCGCGGTTTTGGTGTTATTTTTTGCTTTTTAGTCATTGGACTTTTACATACATATGTTTAGTTTTTACTGTTTATAGATAAATTGAATAGTTATTAGTACTGCAGTTACAGAGAATTTTAAAACCTGTAAACAGGGGTCACTGACCTTTGGATATTTTTTAAAGGAAATTTACGTTTAAATCATTATTACGGGTAAGTTACTATTGTTTATGTTTTTAAGTGATTTTATTTTATTTTAGCCAAGTATTAGTTTATTTTGTTAGATAAAATAAATATTATGGCAAAAAGGTGACGTCACAAACATAACCTATATTTTCGGACAAGTATAAAAATCGAGCGCTTTTTATTAAAAAGTTTATCTTCCTTGGGCCAGTACTACCACAAATTCTTTGGGCCAAATACAATGATCTAATCATAGTCGCCGGCAGGATGACTTTCAGGGGGTACAAAATTTTAAAGGAAAAACAATTTTGAGGAGTTTAAAAAGGTCCTCAACTAACAAAAACTTTTTCATACATATTTGGTTGAATTCTAAATGCCAGCCCCTTCCCAGTGCCTATGGATCTAATGCAGATGCAATTTCCCTTAATCGACAGGCTGTCAAATTCTATCTGGCAAACGATCAACTTTTCAAGGCAAATTGGGTAAAACTGTTCTATTTGGCGTATGGAAATTGTAGTTACTATTTGTGCAGACCTTTTAGAAAAACCCGGGTGGACTAAAAAAATGCAAGGGATTTTTTTGTGAAATAAAATGTTTAATCTAAAATATACATAAAAACTTTGACACCCTGTATGTCGCAAACGATTAACTTTCCGACTAAGGTAAATTGCATTAGACCGTTGTATTTTGTCCCAAGGAGTCTATGGTAGTATTTTGTACAGAACTTTTAGACACCCTGTACATTCATATATTTTTTTGTCATTTTTTATTGGCGAATCGCCCCTTAAAGTGTGTCTGAGAGTTGATGTTGAGGAATATGTAAGATATTTAAAACCGATTTTGTAAAAAAGGAGGGAGTAGGGGGCAGCTGAGTTTGGTTTCGACCTAGATCTTGTATTTTGAATATTCATTTCCTGACCTATATTTTTTTAGTAGAATTAGTTTACCTATACTAGTTTGATGCTATCAATTAAGTTTCTTTGTGCTGAACACTAGCAGGATAATATTAAACAAAGTAAGCCTGCATCGAAACATTTCCTGATACGATGGCGTCGTCTCGCTTTGACGTTGCTTTAGACCGTCTCCTTTCCACAAATCGTTAAAAATTGCCCATTGAAATTTTGAACTGGCAAGCCTTTTTACAGGTTTATTTTTAAATCATAAGTATTTCATTAAAACAAACATTTTTTAAAGTTTTGTCTCACGACAGAAGCCTGAAACTTTTCAGACTCCCTTTCACTTGTTGCATGGAAGGGTTGTGTTAATATGTAGATTAGAAAGGAAACCTGCATCGTAACGACCAATGCAACTAAAAAAGTGCACTAAATTATTCATTTTACAATGACTACATTGTCATTATTAGAGAAACAAGTTTTTGTTTGCATCATGTAATTTGTTATAATAAGTCATTTGCTAGCAATTATTTTATTTAGATTTGTTATGTATTTTATGTGGTAAACATATTCTAATATGGAATTGATAAAAATGTCAGGAAAGTTTTAATTAAGTAGGTGTTAAGGTGCTTGACTATCTTATATTTTTTCGGGCTAAGAATTCCTGTAACTAATTTCTATTAGCATTTTTGTCTTATAGGCGTTTAAAAACCGGATGTCCTTACTGAAAACATTGTACTGCAAAGCACAATTTTTAAATTTTCATGTCATTACATACAGCCAAAGAACATACCAAATTTTTAAATGATGGCAAAAATAGTGTAAAATTCTTACGTTTGCGTAGGTGATCCCAACAGACAAAGATATAATTTTAGGAAACGCGAGTGTTTCACAGCAGTATTTCTATAAATTTGCCATTGTAGTTAATGCAGGTGATAAAATTCAAAACAAAATTGTTCCAATTTCTACACAATAATAATAATAATAATAATAGCATAATATGTACGGCTTGAAAAAGTCCCTACAAAATATAAAATAATTTTAAAAAATTTAAATCTTGCCCATTCTAAATCTATAAAAATATACCAGAAGTTCCATTTAACATTTTTAAAAAATGCGTCATTTTGGAAAAAATATGGAAAGCACAAAATGTTTCTTACTAATTTAAAAATATCTATACACAAAAAAAATATGAAGGATTAAAGAAAATAATGCAAGAAATCGAAAAAAAACATGCGTATCGAGTAAAAGACATATAACAAATTGAATCGTTTATTTAAGAAACCAGTCAACTGACATTTTTGGCAAAAAAATCGGTTGTCTGCAAAGTCGGTTTACTGACGATAGTTAAACGTGACAACGTCATAAGAAAATACTAATCAAATGGTTGCATTTTTCAAAAGAAAATGAATCAAATTACACCACATTCACTTTTCAGTGTTCTTCCTACTTGACGAAAACATGTAAATGTATTATTGTATAGCAGGCGAACCCCTAGTAGGAGAGAAACGAGAAACAGATGTCTAACGCTGCCGAACGCGAAGGCGGATTATGCCTCTTTAGAGCTCTCGCTTGCACTTTAATCTTCAAATGGAACGCCGCATGAGTCATGTTTTTGTGCGTGCAGCCAGCACCATCGATTTATA
Source organism: Listronotus bonariensis (assembly GCA_014170235.1). Classification (NCBI taxonomy): domain Eukaryota; kingdom Metazoa; phylum Arthropoda; class Insecta; order Coleoptera; family Curculionidae; genus Listronotus; species Listronotus bonariensis. The sequence goes on along the minus strand of JACEGR010004026.1, from coordinate 14,518 downwards.
AGACGTTATTACGTCAAAAATGAACTTTACAGCTTAAACTTTCGTGTTTCGTTTCCCTTTATTTATCGTGCCCCTGTAGTTTAGTGCAGAAACTAGTCAAGCGGGGGAGGGGTGCAGTTGCACCGTGCATTCCCTGGCTTTTGGATAGTGTCATAAAATGTATAAAAAGTACGTTTTGATAGGGCAAAATGAAGTTTTCTTGGCTTTTAAAAGTATTTTGCACTCCTCTGGATTTTGTGTGTTCGGCGCGGTATAAAAAAAGTGAAATGAAGAAAATTTATTTTTGTGAAAATAAAAACTTTTTTTTGCTCTTCAATTTTTCTTTTCTTGTTCTCTTTTTTTTTTGTTTACTTCACCAAACACAGTCTGGTTATAAAAAGTATGCAGAAACGCTCCACAAAGTTAATAAAATCGACCATTTTGCTGACCACCATGTAATCAGTGAGATTACCTAGAGAAGATATTAGACATAATCGTCAGGAATTGCAAAAGTGTCTTATCTTGATGTAACAATTAAAGTTTTTCTCATTGTAATATTTTACTTATATTTGTCTGCTATCAAGAAGTGTTGAACACATAAAAACCGTTAATCTATTTTTTTCTATTGCAGAAACAAGCCAAGTGCAAAAACTATATATATTTTTAAAAACAAATTATGACAAGTTACTAAGTAATTATAATTTTTTAGGCCAAACTCTTTATTAATTTGGCTTACCAGTCCAGTGTTGTTCAACTAGTGGAGGAAAGTGACCAAATATGAAATGCCATTTTTACACATAATTTGGATAAACATGAAAATAAAAACTTTGTAGTAATTATTAACAAGAAGCTCTGAAACTTGGCATAGCAAAGCAAGCAAAAGTTATTTAAAAAAATCATAGATCTAGGTGTCAGACTCTGGTCCAGCGCAATTATTACATGCCTAGATCCCACACATAGGGCACTTACTCCATATTTTCCCATGAGCATTATTTCGAAAACAAATAACCTCCGCGGACAGTAGGTTCCACAATCTAGAAACTCTAGTAATAAACGAACGAACAAAGTAGGAAGTTCGGTGTCTATCCAGTTGGACCGTATAGGGATGCATATGTGCGGCACCACGAGTTTCTCTATTGGGAACCGTAAATGGAGGAACTATATTGGACAATTCCTCAGAGCAGAAGCCATGAAATTACCCATAAAACAGCGATACATCCCCCACAGGCCGACGACGAGCAAGAGAAGAAAGCTCTCTGTAAGAATCATTTATGAGGCGTAAAGCTCTTTTTTAACTTAATTATTTTTGTTCCTTAATTAGAAGCTTTTAAATGACCAAGAAACTAACTATGAAATAGTCCATAATTGGTTATTATGATCTGTCCATATTTGGATTTTCCGACGACTTTAAACCAATTTTTAAACGGGGTGTCTAAGTATATTTTGACCCATTTTAATCGCGAATTACTTAGAAACCAATAAAGTTATCAAGATGTGGTTTTCGCAAAAGGGCTTAGATTTTTAAAAGGTTTTTATTATTTCTCTCGCCATTTCGTTGTGACATTTCGTTGACACAAAAACAAAATGGCCGATCTTTCGTTATATTGCAACTTTGTTGTTTCAAATGGAACTCACTGAATATTTTTTACCACCTTAAAATTCAGTCTTTCCCCTTATAAAAATGTAAATATGTTATGGTTTATTTCAAAAATACTGGATTTGTTGATCTCTAAAAAATTACTGCATGGCATGTAAGAGCATTATTTAAAAATGAAAATTTTATACATACAAGGGGTAAGAAAAAATTTGGCTCTTAAGCTATACGATATTCACAAAATAATAGTTTTTCTAAAGTTAGATTACTTTTTATAATTTTTTGGTAATATTGTAAATATCCTAAAGCTTTGTTGCCGTATTTGTTTTCTGTAAACTTGTATGTAGCAAATTTTTATTGTCAAATAATTACTCTTAATTACCATGCAGTCATTTTCTAAAAATTATTTAATTTATAACCATTGATTATGTGACATTATTTTAAAGGGGAAAGATTAAACTTTAAGATGATAAAAACATATACATGGTGTTCCATTTTAAATAACAAAGTTGCCCTATATTGGAAAATCGATCATTTTGTTCTTGTGTCAACAAAATGTCAGAACCAAATAGCGACGATATGATAAAAAAATTTAAATATAAGGCCTCCTTCGTAAACCCCATCTTGATACCTTTATTTGTTCTAAAGCTATTTTCGATTAAAATGGGTTAAAATATAGTGGAACACCCTGTATTTAAGAAAGTAATACAATCAAATACCATTAATACCTACAATAGAACAAACATCTAAACTATCTTTAAAAATTATAAAAACAGAATTTCGTGCATTTTTGTACGATAAATAGAGAAAAGTGACCAAATATGAAATACCATTTTGTTTTTTACACATAATTTGCAAAAATATTATAAATATAAAACTTTTTGTAGCAATTATTAACAATTATATATTTGTCCTTTATTTTGTAAAAATGTTTAGTTACATTGATCAATTTTAATTAGAATTTCAAAAAATGATGAAGGTAGCTAAATATGGAATAGGTACCCAAATATGGAATACTATAAACACCATTAAAAGTTAAACTTAACTCACATGAAACTTGGACACTTTGAAATAACATAGAAAACAACAAAAATAATTTGAAAAAATCACAAATCCAGGCGTCATAAGGTCACACATAAGGCACTGGATCCATGTTTTCCCATAAGCATAATTCGAAAACAGCATGCCACATATTTCCTATTAACGTATTGGGCTTATTGTCTGCATCAAACAGCACCACCATATCATCTGAATCTGACTTAAGACTAATCTTCATAGAAATACCGTTATAATATCCTGAGTAGTAGTAATATCAACAAAGTAAAACTTTTTAAAGTTTTAACAAATAAAACTATTAGACTACACTTAACTGTTACTATGCCATGTTTTTCAAGCGGGTATATTCCCTCCAATTCTATGTATGTTTTGGACTTGTTCGATTTTGCTCCAAAATAATATGTCAGTCAAGGTTTAAAATTTTGATAGCGACGTTAATATGCTTCGGACTTGGACAATTCTTGCAACAAAGTATAGGCTTTCCTTTAGAGAATACGAATACGTAAAAATTATATTTTTGCCCAAAAATGGACTTGCCCGATTGTCTTCAATTATTATTATTATAAATTAGCCAAATGTAAAAATAAAATTAGCAGTAAATTAAAAAAGTAACATGATTTGCAGTTGCAGTTATGTGCTATTCGCCAAAAAACCTAAAAATTAAGTTTAAATTATTATTTAATGTATTTAAAGTATTTAATTTAAATAAATAATAAAAGATAATTATGTTTTTTTATAATATATGTAACAATATTAGTTGTTATCAACTATTTAACTTAAAAAGAGATAATGGTAATTTTTTTGTTATCACGAAGATAAAGTACTTCATTTTAGTAAAATGGCGGAATTTGTGGTAGCTTGATCTTTACATTACATTGCATACGTTTTATTTTAAAATAAATGCTAAATGCCAAATAAATAATTTAAAAAAATAATAAAGGGTAAAGAAAAGCGTTGACCTGGTAAAAACTGTTTACCACTTTATGACAACGATTAAAAAAGTTTTTAAGTTGTCTATTGTTTTTCGTTTTTATCTGGTGCTAATAGTTTATGTGAAAAACAAGGCGATGCCTATTTTATGTATTATTTATATTTTTCACATAGTATTAAAATCTATTTTTTTGAATGTACTGCCATGTGGAACAAGAAAATAATATTTTAATTGCCAGTCGACACTCAATTAACAATAATTATTAATACAAAAAAATATTAAATGCGTATATTTATATTAATAATTATATGTATAAAGTCACCTAGATTGTTCTTTGGGACTTATATAGTTTATTAAATTTAAAACACTAAACTCCTTTGTTTTGTTTACTATTATGAATAAATAATATGCTGAATAATGCACTAACATTACCTCGTTAATGGAATTATTAAAATTTTGTTCACAGTTAAAACGTTCTTTTCTTTTTTCAATGAGTAACCAAGCCTGAATAATTATTATGTATTCTTTACATTTTACAAGTGGTCAAATAAAGATAAATATTTGTGAAGTATGCTTTTAAATAACCAAATAACACAACCCTTGTTAACAGTTTGCAATATCAAAAATGATAAAGACATTCAATTTCAAAAGTAGTTGAGCTCTAAAATTTTGTTGATAATACCAATGGGTGCATTCACAGTTAACAGTGATAAAGTGCTGCAACAGCAGCTGAGGATCATTAATAATAGATAATTTTACATGAATAAGCAACAATTTAGTAGTACAACTTATCATAACCGTATGAAGGGGTATCCTTTTTATTGGTTGTCGCCATTTGCCCTCCCCCAAACCACTTTCTGAGTACAGCCCTGCAACTTATTAAAGCAGAAAATAAAGAATTATATGTGCCTGTTTAATATTACCACAAATCAGAATATTATGGCTTAAATAGCTTAAATTTAAGTAGTATTCAAAGTGTCAGTAGCAGAATAAAGTTAGTTGAATAAATAATAGAGATCAAGAAAAAACAACACGAAATCATTGTTTTGAGCCATTCTGTCTACGTAACTTTAAAATATAAATTTCCTATTCTTTAAAATATTTTACATAAAAATAGTATACGTGGTAGAAGTTGATTTAAGCATGGTTAAATGGAAAGTTATGAGACCATTTAAAGCTTAACCTAATGCTGTTTTAATGACGGATGTATCTCGTTTGGTTTTTGAGTTATTTTGAAAAACTGAAATGTGCGTTTTTTGAAAAGTGCTGTAGTTTTTTATTTAAAATAATTTTTGAATCTGTAAAAGCTCATTGTTAGGGCAACTTTTAAGACGAATACATTCATGCATTTTGATTTTAATTTCAACGTTTCGGTTTTAAGATATCATCATCAACTTTGTTTTTCTTATGGCGCCATTTTGTTTTTGCACATTTTGAGCGTTTTTTCCCTTTGGAAATGATCTGCAACACTTTATTAAAATGTGTTTTGTTTAATGTCAAAAAAAAAAGAAAAAAATATTTTGTGCTAAGTTAGCCATGACTGCATAGGAAAATAGCTTTATAAACAATTGCCATTTGATTCCTAAAAATAAACTATGTTAAAAAACTATTTTGGTTTTTAAAAGCCTAGTTGCGCCACTGTTCCGCATCCTCTAAATTTTTCAGCCGGGTATCGCCACTTCAAAAAAGCCGGCACCGCCACTGCTTAAATGCGTATTTTTATCAACATTGTTTTTTGAGATTTACATAAAAATATTAAAAACTGTATTTGTTTACTTCATTATTAAAAATAATAAATGCATATTAATGCATATTCTTTAGGAAAAGTTTTGGTAACAATTACTTATACTGTCAATATTTAAAAGTGCAACCAAGTGTATAAGTAACTTAATGGTAATTTGTTCTTACTTATAAACATAGTTATCTGGTGTAATGAGATGAAAAGTAAGGATGTTGGAAAAGTCCTGTGGAAAAATGGATAACATCGTATTACACAAATAAATTTAGTTGAATAATTCATTTCTTTTTAGTGATATTCAAAGTAGTCGTTAATAAATGGGAAATAAGATTTTTAGGGGTAACAATATTAGAAATTAATTAAATATATCTTAGTAGTTCTTAACTCACTAGCATAGATAATATTTTCAAATGGTTATATCCAAATTTATACCTAATCCTGGTGGCCTTAAGAAAAAAAATGAAATTTGTGAAAAAGATTTTTTTTAAATTGCTCCCCCTCCCTCCCCAAGAAAAAATCGACGTTTGCGTCAATCTGATCAAATTCTATCGAAAAATCCCAAATTTCGCTAAAATATCTACTTTTTTCCGATAAGTAAAGGCAACTGAGAATTTTCCATAACAAAAATGTGGAGTGAAAAATTTCAACTGGCTATGGTTAAAAAAACAGACATTTTTAAATGTAGAATTTGTCAATGAACTTTGATTTAATTTACAAAAAAAAACAAAAAACCAAATTTCTTTTGAAATATGGATTTCTTTCTGGGAGGGGGGAGTAATCAAAAAATCCACTTTTTCGCAAATTTCAAATTTAAATTTTCTTCACCAAAGTGGCCTTAAGGCCACTAGCACCTGGTATAAATTTTGGTGTTTGTCCTATGTCTTAGTTTTTAAGATATCGTCGGTTTAAAGTAAAAGTAACTAAGCACATTTTGTTAAACAAAAATTTTAGAACCTTTTAAGTTATTTATAGTATTCTGTTTTTTATAAATATAATTTGTTAGTTACATTTGGACTTCCATGAAACTTTTAAAATATTATACTCAAAAAGAATGGTTTATCTTTTCTTTTTTATCACAAATTTTGTAAAAATCGTTGTTAATTTCTAAACCATAAATGGCACTTAGTGAGTTTCTACCTCTAAACCGACAATATAGTCATTTAAAAAATATAATCCACGCCAGTGTCTTAATAGTGTCCGTTTAATTTTCAGTATTGCATTAGTTCCTATTAGTTTTTGAGATATTGTTATAAAATTAATATGTAAGGATCTTAACGGACGGACTATAACAATACATTGAAGGTAAGTCCTTAGAAACCTATTAAATGTACTCACATTCTAGAGCTTATTTTATTCTAACCTAATTATTTTCAAGTATATGCAATTTTAATCTAAAATTATAATATATTTAACAATCTGAAGCTGAATCTGATGGTTAAAAATAAACAAAAAGGAGCTAACAGTTGCATAATATCACTTTATTTCAAAATGTAGGAAGAGTTACAATTGTACAAAATACTAAATTTTAAAACGATATTTATAAGACACCTTTTTTATTTCTTTAAAGCTTGAAGCTTTGGAGCTGACAACTTAACTTTTCCAGGCAAGTTTCTTGCTAGTTGTTCATCTTTTACCGCTTTTAAAAGGTCCTTTTCTCTTGGAGTTATGGTTCGGTCTTTAAGGAAGATCGACACTGCTGTTTTAGCTGCTTTACCACGTCTCGCTGTACCCGGTGTCATTTTTACTTTAAATCTACAACAAAGATATATTGGATAACTACATAATGCATGTAAGGTGTCATTGTATTCAGAATGTCATATTCTATTGAAATAAGATGAAACATACAAATGGTGCCTTTTAAAATTTGAAGGTAGCAGTCATTTCCTGTTAAACCGGAAGTAATAGAAAACAAGTGAATAGATCAACAAATCTACAATTATGTCAAATAACGATATACTAAATTGCATTTTTCCATTGTAAAAGATAAAAATGTTATAGGGGGAACCACCTGTAAGAAACAACCGGTATAAAAGTTTATTTTGTTTGAGCATAACAAAAGCAAAAACTACTGCCCAATAAAAAAACTTTAGGAAAAATACGAAAACTTACTTATAATTGGACAAAGTATTATATGGAGCAATTACTGGGACTGCAAAGAGCAACTCATCGCCCTCTAGTGGAATACCAGTTAGGGCATTAATCATATCGACATCAGCTTGTACTGTGGGCTCGTCGTCTTCAAGGTCATTTGGTTCCTTTGGTACTTGGGGACGGGGTACCCTAGGTTCCCTCTTAGTGTTCTTACCTTGCTGATCTTTGCCGCCTTTTTTTGATTTTTTTGTTTCCTTTGGATTACCAGAAGACTAAAATAAACAAAAAATGAAAATATGTAATGAACAAAAACAAAGGTAAAAAAATAATATGATTTCATTTTTGCAAAGTAAAATAAAAATATTGGATACTACATAAGACATACAACAAAATACTTCCAAACGGTATTGTAACTCTGTATATATTGTAAGCTTTTTAAACATTTTAAAACCATATTCGGCGTCTGCTCCGAGTAATTAAGCTGTTCAATTCCTCCTCTTACAGCTTCCAACAGAGAAATTCATCGTGTCACACCTTTTCATCCCTATAGTCCAGCTGGATATGCTCCGAACTTTAACTTTTGTTCGTTCTTTTATACTAGAAATTCTAGTGAATGTGGAGCCTACCAACCGCGGAGGTGTTTCCTTGTCCTCCAAATTTTCAAGTAATTAAGTACGGAGTTAATAAACTTTCCTCTAAAGAAACTCACAATACATTATAGAGCAAGATCCCAGGGCCCCAAGACCAAATTAAATATAACAAATAATGTAGTGCTAGTATATACCATGCGAGTATACATATTTTCTAGCTTGAGCCGACGGCCAATTTACAGCTACCAGGTGCTAAACGTAGATAAAAATAGTACTTACTTTTCTTAAAATCTCAGTGCTGATTTTTAGGTATATTTTAGAAAATGTTATTAAAAATTAATAATTAATACTTGTCTGATACCAGACTCATTTCGGCGGCCATAATTTATACCAGGTGCTTTAAAACTTACAAAAAAATAATGTAACTTTAATTACAATCTCAGTCTTGATTTTTATATGTAATACTTAGAAAACTAATTCAATAATAATTTTTGCAAGGAGCCAGATCAATCAGAGGGGCCTAAAACTTTCCCAGACACACACAAAGGCGTTATATGAACGCGATCGTGATTGTAGATAGTTTTATACAATTTGTAATTAATAATTTAATTATTAATCTAATTGGTCCTCAGTATTATTGAAGAAAAATGTTCACAATTATTAATACCAATAATTACTGCATAATTAAAAATATACAGTGTGTCATGGTCAAAAACTAAGAAATACCAAATTTAACTCGTATACAAGGCGAGAACTAAAAATATGAAAAATGGCCAGAAGTAACATACATTATTATTTTTTTAAATGGAACAAAATTGTATAAGTCAATGTCGTAAAGAATTAAATTTTTTGTTAAAATTGAAAGTTAAAGAATTAAAGGAAAAAACAAATTTTTGTCAATTTTTTACAATAAGCATTAACTTGACTAAGTAAGCAATAAAAAAATATATAAAATATTCTTTAAAATTTTGCCCCCTTTTGCCCATTATTTTAGTTGTAATGCGTAATGTAAATAACTAACAAAAACATTTTTTTTACTTTCATGCTTTACCTTTAAACTTTGACTTAAAATTAAATTATTACAATATTGTTCTAGTTTTTTACTTCTGAGACTTTTTCATATTTTCCATTTATAATACCAATCAAAGTAAAATTTGGTATTTATTAGTTTGGGACCATGAGACCAGTTTTCCGAAAATGTCGTTTTAAAATTCAAAAATGTTTGGTCCATTTGTCATCATGTAACACCTATCCTGGGACACACTGTATATTCTTTATTTTATTTTCTTTAATAAATCATGAATTAAATTATTAATTAAATTAATAATAACAAATTTATAAAACTATCCAATCACGATCGCGTTCATATACATGCAAGCTTTTGTGTGTGTCTGGGGAAGTGTTATACCCTCTGATTGGTCTGGCTCGTTGCAAAAATTATTATGAAATTAGTTTCCTAAGTATTACATATAAAAATTAAGAGTAAAATTGTAAGTAAATTTACATTATTTTTTGGAAGTTTTAAAGCGCCTGGTATAAATTATGGCCGCCGAAATGAGTCTGGTATCAGACGAATATTAATTATGATTTTTATTAGTATTATTTTTTAATATATACATAAAAATCAACACTGAGATTTCAGAAGTACTATTTTTATCTACTTTTAGCACCTAGTATCTGTAAATTGGCCGTCGACTCAAGCTAGAAAATATACATACACTACGTTGTTTGATATATTTTATTTTTAAGAAAATAAGGAAGGTCTGGGGGCCCTGGGATCTTCGACTATTACTATTAGGCTTTTAAACTTCGTGGAGTCTCCAAATTCCAGAACTTTTTATGGACAAAGTTGTACTTAAAAATTATTTACCTGCAAAATTTCCATTCTTAATTTTCTTTCCTCCTCATCTTGATCTTTATATTTTTCTTTAATTTTCTTAAGTTTGCCTTTTTGTCCTCTTTTAGATTGTTGCTGTTTTGTAGGTTGTTCATTGTTACCTAAAAATAAATATGTATTTTATAAAATAACTTAAAGGAAACAAAGAAATGTCAACGTGAAACTTCATTCAGGGTAAATAAATAAAGTGTATATTCCACAAAAATTATACAGGGTGTTTTTAAACTGTGGTACAAAACGGTTATGGTAAAATCTTCTCATTAAAATAGAAAAAAGGTTTATATTAACATGGAGCCAATAATTCTGTGTTCTTAAAAAATAGGGTGTTAAACTTTAAAAAAAAACTAAGAAATTATAAAACTAAAATTTTTAAACGAAAAAATCTCTGATGATTCTTTTATAGACTAGAAATATGCAATTAAACAAATTTTATTTTATTCTCCTAAACTAAGCAGAAGACGATTGTTTGTGATCACAGTTTATGAACACCATGTATAATGTATAATATAATGTATAACTAAAATAAAGCATAATGCTAAAACTTTTTAAAACAAGTCCTCTTGTTTTAAAAAGTTTTCTAATTATTTTAATTAAATTTTTAACCACATAATATTATAAGTTGATAATTTAATGACAGCATTTAACTACTTTCCAATCCTTGGGTTTATATCACCCAAGATAAAATTATCAAATCGCACTACCGCTAAAAAGAGTCACAACTCAAAAAAATGTTGAGATAAACATTGTTAAAATATACATGCGAGAAGTCTTAAAATAACTCATAATTTTTTCCATAAAAATAATAATTACCATCACAATAGAACAGGGTTGCTACCTCTCCCGGTTTCGGCACCTATTCTTCCGGCTCTCGGACAAACAATAATTTCTCCGGTTAAAAAGCCAAAAGTTCTGATAAAAACAAATTGTATTTTTAAACTTTGAACGACATGGCAAAAATGATATCTATTCCAGTTTATATCAATTTAACATCAAATCTTTGAGCGGGCGAGAAGAACCGATTGAGGATAGAAATATTAAAAGCGGAACTACGTGTTAAACTAACTTTTCAAGTGTCCTGCAAGCAGCTAGCAAAGTGTTAAAAGAAAAAGAATAAAAACTACTTTTGGAAAAATCATAAAGTAACTGTTGAAGTAAAGCTCTTTTGTTTGCCTCTATAAGTTATTTTTGGGGTAAGTTTTAAATTTAAATTTAAACTTACAATTAAAATTACACTTAAAAGACCTCGCTAATGCAACGTCGCCCACGCCAGTTTTCCACGATACGTCACTGATGCGATATGTGTACGTAAGATGCGTTTATTTGTAAAAAAATAATGTAGTTTTACAGTGACCCCCGAAACATTGAACTCCCCGGAAAAAATGTTTTATTTAACACAACACTTTTACTTCTACAATATCCCTTTTCCGCAATTGTCTTTTTTAGAAGCTCCCCGACCATTGACAATAAAAGATGGCAACCCTAAAATAAAATAACACAATAGCTTGTACATTGCATGGTACTGACAAAAAAATGTTTCAAGCAAAATAAATGTTTTAACATTAATTTTATCAAAACAATATTTTTTGAACTGTGACACTTTTTAGCGGTAAAGCGAAATGTCTATTATTTAACTGAAAGTTTCTACTACTTACTTTTTTGTTGTTTATCACTTTGGCCTTTGTTACTGGATTCACTAGCACCTCTACTTCTACCTTTATTCTGAGATGGTTTAAGAATAATAGGTTTATTATCTCCTAAATATATAACATTTTCTGCCTCCGGATTTTCCTCTTCTTTTATGACCGGCTCTGTTAAAATGTGTCTAAAAATGGGTTTAAAAAGTAAAAATATCTATTTGATAATTTTAAAAAATTGAAAATATTTATAAATAGACCTACAATTTATTAATTTATGGTTAGTTTTGGTTCTGGACACACATCACAGCTATGTTTAGGTTTTGAAATGTACCATTGTATACAAATGCCGTGCTGTGCGCGAGCCCCTACCTCAGATTAACAATGGTACATTTTACAGTATGTGTGTACCGGCATTTACTAGAATGGTTTAAAAACAAAAAACAACATACTTTGTACCACCAAAATGATGGATTTTGATATGAGTATCTGGAAATTTGGATTCTTCTTCACTATCAGAGGAACTGTCGTTATTTGAATTATTTTTATTCTCGTCTATAGCCGGTATCTCGGTTTTTTGGGATTCTGTTTCTTTTTTCATCTCATCCTCTAAAAATATAATGTATTCAGTGTATTTAGATATTTTTATAAATAACACATACTTCAACAAAAAAAAGTTCATACACAAGAATTAGATATATGTATTCCCATGTATTTTTCGATGCTGAATCCAAATTCGAGCTCAGAAATGGCCCTCACGTCTGGAATTGGTCCCAGGGGCCTCTATAGGCCCTGAAGTACGGTTTCAGGGATAAGGTGGGGTCGAGGGTGCATTCCGAAGACAATTACGGGCCGGAAAATCGTGTTTCAGACGTAGCAATCACAACGATGACATTTTCATGTAGTTTTAAATTAAGTACAGTGATATTTTCATGTACATTTGAACTCTGGACCTTACATTATGCGCGGAAAGTTTTTGGTCCGTTGGAAACACAATTTTCCGGCCCTTAAGGGTCATTTTCCCGGCCCAAATAGGAAATTTTAGTTAGCCATAGACCTGCCGAGCACAAATCCGGCTTTTGGTTCAGAATGCACTCTCGACTCCGCCTTATTTTAAGGCTATAGAGGCCTCTGGGCCCAATTCCAGACGTGTAGAGCCATTTCTGAGCTCGGATTCAGATTTGCGTCGAAAAATATATGGGAATACATATGTCTGATTCTTGTATATAAAATTTCATTTTTGTTTTGTGGGGCTGTGTCATCTGAAACACATACATATTTTAACAGATGCATTATTATAAAAGACCATAGAAAAATAATAAAAAACATGAATATTTACCATCGCTTTCATCCAAAACCTCCACTTCAACATCATCATCTTTACAAGATTCACTTTCTTGTTTACCCAACTCTGCCTCTTCACTTAGTGTTTGTACTTTTCTTTCACCTAAAATATAAATATACTTGAAAGATTTAAAACAAATAATTGACAGATAAAAATATACAATGTTTAATTTCAAAAACATCTTCAATACATACAACGGTTAATTTTTAAATAATAATAAAAACACCACCTTGTAGTGTTGTAGATTTTTAAAATTGTACTACATATTTTATTTTTATAAGCCCTTTAGTACAATTCTAACAACTAGAAGGCGATAATAAATTAAAAAAGTTTGATATACAGGGTATTACAAAATGTTGTAAAAAAAAAATTAAGGGCAGATTCTACATAACAAAATATAAAGAAAAGTTCATATAAACATGGGTCCACAAATTATATTGGTACTCAAGATACAAATGTTGAACTTTTCAAAAAGCTGAAAAATTTCGAAAACCCTTATTTTAGTAAAAATTGGTAGACTAGATATAAACCTTATTTAAATAAGAAATTATTGTTTTTCTTGCATAATGGCTAATAAAAAATTATAAAACCAAATACATATTTTTGAAAAACAAGTTCCCAAAGTGCATTTTATTATGGTCTAAAAATATGCAATTAAGTAATTTTTTTCTTAAATTAAACGAGGTACGAAAAAAAAATAGGAGACATAAAAGCTGTATTTTTATTTGCTTAATCTAAAGAAAGCACCAAAATTTTACACACATTTAAACAGTCCGTGGCGTACCGTTTTTTGGCTAGAATTATCCCTTAGATGCCGCTCACAACGCCACTGGACTTATTAAATGTAATTAAGTTAGCAATAAATTACTCCCTTAATGCCATAAATAACATTGTCATATTAAAACAAAATTGGGTAACGGATAATTAAAATATAAAAAAAACTTTGGAATGAACTTTTTTCAATAGTAGAATCTGCCTTTAAATCGTATTAACAAACTGTATTTTATTGAAAGTTACAAAATGGAGAATAGCTGTTAATCATACCTAAATGTTTTTCTACACATCCATCTTCCAGTCTGAATAGAAAACTTAATCCAAGAATTAAATGTGTAGGCGGCAGAAAATTTTTCTTACCCCTTATCATAAAACTACCTAAAATAATAAGAAGAATTTGTATTTATTTTGTATAATTATTGATATCTACCTAAATTATATTAAGCATGCTTTGCCTTTTAAATATGAGGTTAAAAATATTTTTGAAATTTATTTATGTTCTTTGTGTTACAAACAGGACGAATGTCCAAAAAGAAGTATAATCTAAATAAAAAAATAGACTATCCACGGATGGGATTTACAGGAGAAAATTAGATAAAAATTTTCGTTCTATTGCTGATAAAAATTTTAGCTTTTTTCAAAAAAAAATATTCAAAAATGTTAATTTTGAATACAGGGTGCTCAAAAACTTGAAAGACACGACTTTTCTTCAAGAGGAAACTACCTTTATTTTTAAATTTTTGAAATAGTATTTTAAACGACTTTATTTATTTTACTGGGGTATCAAAAAGTTTCATGATGTTATCAAAAATTAATTATTTTAAACTTAGCCCAAATAGCCCAAAAAAAACTATAATGAGTTTCTTTTCAAACAGCTGCTCTCTCTTCC
>JACEGR010004025.1:0-94013 GCA_014170235.1 Listronotus bonariensis | reverse complement strand
TTGTTTAAATAAAATGACCCATTTACTTTTATTCCATTAAATCGGACAGATCAAATTTAGTAGTTTCTAAATTTTTAAAAATGTCTTTATTGCTGAGATATGACACTTTAAGTAAAAAGTATGTTAACGCCTAAATATCTTTAGAGCCGCTAAAGCTGTGTTTGTAAGATTTGGTATTTTGGAGTTTAAGTCATGCCTTATTGATCAGTGATATTAGCATTGTTGCTAATTTTTAATTAAAACGCGGTGTTGTCATATCGCGATAAATAATAAAGATTTAATTTTAAATATTTGGGATCTTACTAAAGTTATCACGCTCCTTTTAATGCAATCAAAATAAATATGGACCAATTTAAAATCCCAAAAATTATTTGTTTGTATTAAAAGGTCTGCCCAAATAAAAAATTTAGGGTTAAATCTAAATTCTTAAAAAAGTTCGGTTAGCATTTTCAAATTCAAAAAGGAAGCGTTTATAATTTCAAATTTAAATTTTTTATTACACATTACATCTTTGCACAACTTTTAATCTATTTGACAAAGTTAACTGTCTTCTTATTTAATTAAGCTACTGCTTAACTCAACTTCAATTTAATATTTTTAATCTTATTGTTAACCTAAAAAATACACCGATAAAATATTTGTAGTGAATTTTGAAACACCCTATAATGTAATGTAAATTTAGTATTATGTAACTACTATAATAGTAAAAAAGCATAATAAAGCCATAATTTAAAAACAAAAACTTTTTTCTTCACGGTAAATATACACATTGTGCAAGC
Organism: Listronotus bonariensis; assembly: GCA_014170235.1. Classification (NCBI taxonomy): domain Eukaryota; kingdom Metazoa; phylum Arthropoda; class Insecta; order Coleoptera; family Curculionidae; genus Listronotus; species Listronotus bonariensis. The sequence continues at coordinate 93,234 of JACEGR010004025.1, read as the reverse complement.
TCGATGTTTTAATTAAGTTTCTGTGGGTTAAAACAACACTACCAGATAGATATAAGAGCAAAAATAGACTAACTAGAACCAAAATCTTTCTCGATTTCTAGTTGCTTTAGACCATTTCTTTTCTATCAAGTTTTCAGGTTATTAGTTAAAAACCTCTGTACCCACCCCCGTATCTACAAATAACCGTAAAGCATGATTTTTTTTTAATACTGATAATGATATTTTAACATTTTGATAATTTATATATATATATATATATATATACAGGGTGATTTTACTTGACAAAATAAGGGTAGAGCTTAATATTTTTTTTCAAAAATGTCATTCGTTTTCAAGTTACAAGCCGTCAAAGTTCAATTTTTATTTTGGTTTTTTCGCCATATTGCATTTATTTTTTGACCAATCTAGTTGATATTTGGCACACAAATCGAGCTTTGCAGATCCTGAAATTTTAGGACAAAGGTACTTTTTTAAATACCGCCAAAGGGGATTTTACCTAAAACTTAAAATTTATTTACATCATAACTTTTTTATTTTGACAGATATCGCAAAACTGCGGGCCCCATTTTATAGACAATCAAAGACTTAAAAATTAAAGTTGATAAACCTTCCGTTTAGGCACCAAAAGACATCAAGGTTTTCATCAATTTTAATCAAATTACCTACATACATACAGGGTGTCCAGTAACTCAACCGACAAACTTTACGGGGCGATTCTACAAGAGAAAATAAGAAAAAACTTTATATAAACATATGTCCTAAACGTCTTAGTTTTTGAACTACGGTGTGTTAAATATTAAAAAAAAACTTTTTTAATTAACTAACCATGGACGAAACTGGTAAAAATTATATTTTTCTTGCATGCCAAAATGTCTTTTGGTGCATAAAAGGCACCCCCAAATTTATTAAAAATATTCAAATTGTGTGTAAGTTATTATAAAAAATATATTTTTTAAATTTTTAACACCCTGTTGTTCAAAAGCTAATACGTTTGGGACATATGTTCATACGAAGTTTTTTAATTGTAGAATTAGCCTCTAAGTTTGTCGGATAAGTTGTGGACTACTAAGTTCTGTGATAATCTAGCATTAAGGTCCCTTTCCTATCTTATAAATGGGCATATGGCACACTTTAAAATTAAACACATTAGAAAATATTTTAATTCATTTATTATACAGAAAGTAGGAACTACATTCTCACTAGATAACATTGCACAAGTAATAGATATTTGTAAATAACAAAACGAGTAACAAAAAGAACAAACTCTAAAATAAAATAAATTAAAAGGGTGAGATCCAGGATGAGATCAAGTTTAAAACTCTAGAAGTCGAAATAATAGAAGGTCTGCAGGTAAATTGGCATATGTAAGCAATGTAACCTTATATTAAAATAACATAAGTAAAAAACTTTTATTTCGGAAGGATTTGTGGCTGCAAATTTACCAGCAGACATTTTGTAATTCAACCCAGTATCTGCAAATCGGAATTTGTACATAAAGAACGAAACCATTTTTTATTTTTAACAGGTAATTTTTTAGAGAAGTACATTTAAAATCGTACCAAAGTAAACAAGAATCACACCTAATACAATCGTTGGAAAGTTGTTTTAAGAAAAAATTGCAATAATATTTTTCTGTTTGTTCTGCTTCTGCTTTAAATTTTAAAAGCTTATTATAAGAGTCCTAAAAACCTTTCAATTATTTTTAGGTCTACCTCAGGTTCCAACAAAAAAATAATTTTATAATGATATGAAATCAGACTCTCATCAATTAGAGATTTGTATTTCATAATTCCATTTATGATGAATATATCATTATTTTGAATAATATTTTTAATAAAAAAATTTTCTTTAACACGATTTGAATAATTTTTAAAGAGGTCCAAATGTTTTTTGTATTTTTTAATCCAGTAAGTGTTTGGGTAGGTCTCCTTGGTCAACCAGATGTAATTATTTTTTTACGTTAATGTTTTTTAAGTCTTTTTGTTGTATTATTATTTAAGTATATATCGGTTTATCAGTTGTTTCTTTACTAAGTGTTGTACTAGCCAATGCATCTAAGTTACTCTGACAACTTTTCTTTATTGTAGCCTCGATTGTAGCATAGGGAAGCCTTTTTATTATATTGTTATGTGAAATATTAGGTACTTGAACAGATATAGGGGTTGAGGGTGTTGATTCACGGGTTCTGGGTGTTCTTTAATGGGAAGCGGATTCACGATATTGTTAATTGTTAAAGTATCAGACACCTGATCCTGTATAATATTTTGACTATTCATATTGTTAAGAAAAGCATCAGGTATTTGATCACGTGTAAAGTTCTCTGGGGATTTTTGTGTATGTTAGTGCATCAGCTACTAGTTCATGGTGTTCCTTAGCAGAATATGAGTCCATCAAATTTTTAAGTAGAGTATCAGGTAAATTAATAGCCCTTTTTGGTATTTACATTAGATGTTAGCTCATCAGGTATTACTTTTTTAGGCTGTTCTTTATTAGGAATAATGCCCATCTTACTGATAGATGAAGTAATTTCAAGAGTATCAAGTATTTGATCAGTAGAAATTTCTTGGACTGTAACTATTAGGTACTACTAAATTCTGTAATGCTGTAATTTGATCGTAATGTGTATAGAACTCTTTTTTACCCTTGTAAGATAATATATTTGCAATTTGTTCAAATTTAGCCACAGTCATTTTGTAGTTTTTATTATGAGCTAGTGTTTTCTTTTTAATATTTGATTCAGTAAAATCAACATTAATATTTTCAACTGTTTCTAAAGATGCATCTGCTTGTTTTTCCAGACCATAAAAACTGTTTGACTGCTGACAAATATTAACACTGCATGGACACTGACAGTGTAAATCAGTGACAAATATCTGACCATAATAAACTACGCAACAGTGAAAGTGAGCCACGCGATTTTCTCACCCATTTTCAAACAGGTATAACTTTAAATCGAGTGAACGAATTGAGATACACTTTTTGCATTTGAAAGGTCAATTCTCCTAGATTTGCATGTTATATGTGACCTTGTTTGAAATCGAATTTTCTATGATATACAACGCGTGGGAAGAAGCTATGTAAATTTTATAATTTTTCATCCATCTCCCATTTTGTTAATAATAATTCAAAGGTGAAAATTATGTCTTGTGTTTATAGGTATACTCCATATCTCGGGACGTATTTGACGGTTTTTTGATAACCCCTCTGAAACAAAAGAAAAACGTTTTTTTTTTCTAGAAAGCCAAATTTTCACGTATTTGTATGGTGGAAAACAAATCTTGTAATATGAGATGAGTAATCTGGATGTTTTTATATAAACCTGGTTAAAGACATACAGTGTGACTCAAAATAAACAATTAGCTTATAGGCGTAAATGACAAAAATGCAATTTCAAATTTGGCTATTTGGAATGTGGGTTTCCTTGATTGCACAAAACATTTTTTTATTATTATTGGACAGATCAAACAGGTCTTGACAGCTCTGCTAATCTGTATAAAATAGTGAATACAATCCCTTTCTGTCTTTTTTTACAATATTTTTAATAAAGTTAAACCAGGCATTAGAAAAAGTTATCAATACAGATATTTCAAGAGCTAGAAAAGTTGGAGGATTTTTTATAAACCTCAATAAGGGCATACAGTGTGTCCTAAAATAAAGAAGCTTATAGGATATTATTACATTTATTGAATTATGTAACAAAAGAAAACAATAATAAAACAAAAATAAAGTACAGAAGAAGCTTTCAATATCTTGTAGGACCTCCCCTTGAACGATGAACAGCTTCGCATCTTTCAGGCATACTCATTATTAGGGTATTGATAAAAGCCTGTGGGACTAGCAAACACTGCTCTTCAATAGCTTGAACCAATTCAGGCAATGTCGTGGGTTGTTGTTCCCGGAGTGAAAGTTGCCTACTCAAATATGCCCAGATATGTTTAATTGCATTACAATCCGGCGAACGAGAAGGCCATCTCATACGATGAATATTATGATTTTCAAAAACTTCATTTACGACAGCTGCCCGATGTGGACGGGCGTTGTCATCAATGAAAAAGAAGTCAGGACCGAAATTATCAGCAAAAGGAATCACTTCAGGATATAAGCACCTATCCATATAACGAGCTGCATTTACTGATTCATTTTGAAAAACAATCAGATTTGTTCTACCATTGAATATTATTCCACCCCAAACAGTAACTCCGCCACCACCAAATGCAACTCGAGGTTCCATCATCTCCTCCCTGTATCTTTCATTTGGTCTCCTCCATACCATTACACGACCATCTTTACGATGAAGCGTAAATCTTGACTCATCAGAAAACATACAGTTCTGCCATTCAAGCCGCCAATGTAAGTGTTCTAATGCCCTAGCTCTTCTCGCTGCTCTGTGATTGCGTAGTAGAAGAGGACAACTAGCGCGTCGTCGGGCGTGCATATTTCCTTCGTGTAGTCTTCGCCGCACAGTTTGAATACTAACCTGCACTCCATGAGCATTGGTTAACCGGGTTCTAATTTGAGATGCATATTACGGTAACCCTGGTTAGGGGCTCCCGCAACAAAAGGTGGTGGCTTATTGTTTGCTCTAATCGCTTTTCCTATAGGGCAGTCCCGGGCTAGCTAGCCGAAGATTAGGGGGTAAAGCGCCACCTGTTTTTGGCCCTAAGGTTAGGAAATCGACGGTTTGTGACTATAAAAACAGGAAATTACTGTAACCAAAAACAAAATAAAACACCGTTATTAATATATCTAAACCACACACAATCCTTTATTATGTTCCTAAACGAACCTACTGAATTACATTTACTACCCAGAAAGTAGTCTATCAGTACCTCGAGTGCCTAAACTATACTCTTAAGACACCGGAGCCCTAAGCCCAGCTCTACTAAACCAGCTGTTTGCTGTCACGTACAAAATACCCTCTTAACCTAAGTTTTAGATATATGCAGCGTAATTTTAAAAGGTGAAAAATGTGTAGTTTAAACCAACAAATGAATATAAAATACTTAAGTAAAACGAAAAACAGTAACAGTGGTGGTTTTAAAATGCATATGTTACATATAGAGACTGGTACCTCTGGTATACGTATACTTGGGCTTACAGATAAAGAAAAAACAGCAACAACAAAAAAGTGCTTAAAATCACTTAGGACTATTCACAAGGTAGAGCTAGATCAGTCTTAAGTAAGATATTAAAATGTCTGTACGCCGATGGTTATTTTAGTTATTGTGATCAATAAATACCTGGGAGGTGACTCAAACCTGGTCAACTGGAAGTTCGGTGATGCTTAAGTTGCTAGTAATAGAGTGGACCCAAAACGAGCGTGGGTGTCTTTCAGGCCGACTGGACCGTGGAAGGTTGTAAATCGGTAGATCTGGCTGTAGACGGTGTCCCCAGGTTGTACAATAAAGTGTCTCCGAGTATTATGTACTCGTAACGGAAACCGTAAGGTACGGTGGGAAAAAGAAAAAGGCTTAAAACGAGTGTTATGTTGTACATTTGCATTCTCTTGGATGTGCGATTGATAATAAGGGTAAGTTTAGTGTTAATTATATTAAATTATGAGAAATGTGTTAAGTAAAATGACATTTTTATAATTAAAGTTAGCATAGAACGATTAAGATTTGATAATAGAGATAAAATATTGTATTAATTAGTAATGATGATATGAATAAGGTCTTGAGAGACTTACCAGAAGATGGAGGATTGGCCTTTTTGGTATTAAACTAGCTAGCTCGAGGAAAATTTACTCACAAGAGTTTTTATACTTTCCACATACAGATCCTCAACTTAAGAGTTACACTAATTGTGGAAAGAAACTTTTCTTTTTCTCAAAATCCGTTAAACAACGCGTTAAACCTCGCCAGCAGCTCTGCTCAGAATCGGTTTAAAAGTGAGAATGGACCTAGTCCTACCAAAAAAGATTAGCTATTTTTTCTTTGAGTATTTTTTTTCTTTGACCGTTGGTCAAGGTACAACTTAGAATGAATCAGTACAATATCCTTTTAGACTATGTACATTTCTGGCCTGTCATATGTCAGTCAAGAACCTTTATGACAAGTAAGTAAACAAATCATAAATTGATTAATTAAATATGGTTAATTATTATTAATAAAAAGAAAACATCCAAAAAACACAAAGAGGTACAATACTCTTCTGGCTAAATCACGGCCTGATTACTGATAATTTTGAAAATTACTACTTTAGTACTATAAACAGTCAGTTTAACTTATTGTTTTGTTTTGTTTTAGCCGTTTAACCCTCCCTAGCAATGAATATTGAAAGTCTACAGGAAATCCAGTATCAACAATGTGTAGCGATACGTAATAAAGACAACCTTAAACACAACCCACAGAATGAGGCGCTATTAAACAGAATTGTAAGATCAAAAATACAGAGAATAAAATATATTTATTTAACATGAAGTTACATTTACTTTGCCTTAAGAAAAACAATAATGGCTACAGACAGGTAAGCCTCTAATATTATTGGAAGAACCGATTTTATTGTTTGGGGAAAAATAAACCCGTAACATGCATTCATTGTTGGAGTTCGCCTAGCGATAAGCCGAATGAAACGATCTTGAGGTATAGTAGTCTTCTTTTCACTACCTTGATGCCTACGATATTCAGGATTTCCCGTATTTTGAAATCTCTTGATGACCCGGTCAATAACGGCATGTACTCTATTATAAAATTCTGCTATTTTCCGGTTTGACCACCCTAATTGGTGTAAACGCACAATATTGAGGCATTTTGACACTGACAAAATTTTAAAAGAAAACCTGACATTGACAATTATATAACGTGTATGTTTCTATGGTAACGATTTTCTATAGCAATATATATGAGATATTGAAACGCTTAGCTTGATCCATTGAAAAACAACTTGAGATGTTATTCATATGCAAAGAAAAAAAACAAAATTTGTTTATGAATTTCAAAATTATAACTTGCTAGACATGTTTCTAATGCCTGGTTTAACTTTATAAAAAATATTGTAAAAAAAAGACAGAAAGGGATTGTATTCACTATTTTATACAGATTAGCAGAGCTGTCAAGACCTGTTTGATCTGTCAAATAATAATAAAAAATGTTTTGTGCAATCAAGACAAACCCACATTCCAAATAGCCAAATTTAAAATTGCATTTTTTTGTCATTTACGCCTATAAACTTATTGTTTATTTTGAGTCACACTGTATGTTTTTAACCAGTTTTATATAAAAACATCCAGATTACTCATCTCATATTACAAGATTTGTTTTCCACCATACAAATACGTGAAAATTTGGCTTTCTAGAAAAAAAACGTTTTTCTTTTGTTTCACAGGGGTTATCAAAAAACCGTCAAATACGTCCCGAGATATGGAGTATACCTATAAACACAAGACATAATTTTTACCTTTGAATCATTATTAACAAAATGGGAGATGGATGAAAAATTATAAAATTTACATAGCTTCTTCCCACGCGTTGTATATCATAGAAAATTCGATTTCAAACAAATGTCACATATAACATGCAAATCTAGGAGAATTGACCTTTCAAATGCAAAAAGTATATCTTAATTCGTTCACTCGATTTAAAGTTATACCTGTTTGAAAATGAGTGAGAAAATCGCGTGGCTCACTTTCACTGTTGCGTAGTTTATTTGGTGTCTATTAAACAGTGTGTTTCATACATCTCTTTAATAACCACAGTTTTTCGATTTTCTTATTGTTTTGAAATAAATTTCATAGCAAAGGGGGTTACTTTATCTAAGTATGAAGCTTCAATGAAATCAACGTTTTAAACAGTATTTTTGTTTGTCAAATTAAATGCCTCTTGTTTTCTCTCAACTCGAATAATTTTTAAAAATATTAGAAAATTTGTATAAAAATCAAATAAATCGCTATGTCTAGATATTACTTGTTTTAATTTTTCAAGATTCTAGAACGTTGTTGTCAAAGTATTATATTTTGGCACTTGTTTATTAAAATATTGGACCCATTCTTCTCTTATGGAATGCCAATTCAAATTAAAATAGTTTGTTACTTTTGTTAAATTAAGAGCCAAAAGCGCCTCATAATACTTGGTATACTCATTTTCATTTTTGGCGTGCGCCATATTTTGTAGTAATTCCAAATAGGTGTCACGCTGATGTGAGTAAATTCCCATTTTCTCACAAGTTATGTTACTTTTAAAGATTTTAGTTTCTGAAATAGGCAAAGTAGATGCCTGGCACTTGGAAATTCTTCTTTTAGAACTTTTCGTTCTTTTAAATCCTTATCAGTAATAAAGGATTAAGTCCAAACATTAGGGGAGACCGGGGACAATTGTAACAATTTTTATATTATCGCATATTTCATCGTACTTTTTAACCACAATATTATGCAATTTTGAATAACTGTTAAGTTTAGTTTTCGCTGTATTTTAGGGGCGATAGAAGCATAATATGGCTAATCAATATACCAAATAAAGCGGGTTTATATAGTGATGTCAATTGTTACAATTGTACCCTCACTGGGGACAATTGTAACACACTTTGGGACAATTGTAACAACTTGATATATAACACAAAAACTAAAAAAAAGTTAATACAAAATAATATTTATTTCTTTGAAACAACTAAGAACATGATATTAAATAAAACTATAATTTTTAAAAATATGAAACACAAATAGTTAATCTTCTCTGAAATTAATGCAGTAAAAAATAAATCTTCATCATCCCTGCAATGAGAATGAGCCCAACCATTGCAGAGTTGGCATTTCACCCATTCCTCACCATGCTTGTCACTGGAGTATGGCCGGAGGCAATATGGGCAATATAGGCACAGAGCATCATCATCATCCGACGAGCGTAACTCAATGTCCTTTTTTTTCTTCGAAATCGTTTTTTTCACCTTAATCGCATTCTTTTTCCTCACTTTAGCTGCCTCTTCTTCAAGTGCAATCTTCTCTGGCGTTTCTGTTAATATAGCTGTTTTTCTCTTTCTTCTATTCGTCGTATTTTTACTAATCGTAGGCGCTTTTGGATAGGGACGAATACTTTTCAATAGCTCCTTAGATGTATTTAACTTGTCCGCTTCTCCTGATGTTGTTGCAACCATCTCGGAAGCAGTTTCGTTCTCGCCAGCTTCTTCGATTATAGATTGAAGTGGTTCTTTGGAGGTAGATGGCAGTGATGGGACAGATTCTCTTGATGTAGATTCAATAAGCGTAGGATCTTATGGCTTGTCAGTGGGTAAAGACGGTGCAAACTCGTGCTCTTCAAAAATATCCCTAATAAAAGGAAATATCCCAGTCACTTTAAAACCACTTAGTATATTGGCTGGAGACGTAGCTTTGGGTAGTGCTTCAGCAACAAGTCCAGGTAAGTCATAAATGGTCATAGTTTGACCGGGATTAGTTTTCATCCAAGCATCCATACAGTTATTCAGATAAGATTTTAGTGGTCCGAAGACACTGCGGTCTAAGGGCTGTAACTTGTGGGATGTGTGGGGAGGGAAAGACAGAAGAACAATGCCAGTTTGTCGACAGAAATCAATTGTTTGAAGGCCTAGGTGCGATCTATGGTTGTCCAGTACAAGAAGTATCTTGTTTTCAGGGGATGCTTTGCAAAATGTTTAATGAAGGTGAAAAAGGAATCAGTGTCCATCCAACTGGAACCATCGGCTTCTCCTATTGAGCCAACTGGAGCCTTAGTCATGAAGTGTGGTTTGAACCGCTTCCTTGGGAACAGAAACATAGGTGGAACCGTATTTCCTATTGCGTTTACAGCTAGGCAAAGGGTTACAAACGTTCCTCTTCCGCAGAGGTAACGGCTCCTACTTGTTTTGTCCCCTTTGTAGACACAATTTTGCTCGGCTTTTGCACAGTTGTAACCCCTGTCTCATCTAGATTGTATATGTTCGCAGGTTCAAATCTGTCCCTCTCCATCGCTCTGGCCAAATTATCAAAAAATTACTAACATTTACCCTGTTAAAATTTACAGCCCTTGCGTGACTTGTCGCTTCTGGTACTCTTATTGATAACGTGGAGTTCCTCTTCATAAAATTAGAAAACCAATCCCTTGATGCCATTTTTGTAACGTGCCACTGTTCAGGAATTTTTATCTTTTTCTTCACGCAAAATTTATAGGACAAAGAATGAACGTCAGTTGGTGTAAGCCCATAATAAAGGTCCGCCGAATTTCGTATATATTCGCACAAAATTAATTCCTCTTCCGCTGGTAATACTTTGTTATGCGAATTGTAACCAATGTTAGGATTCTTAATGCCACTTTTAATTTTTTTTTACGTATTTGTTATGTTACATGACAAATTTTAAATTGCTGTGCCGCTTCTCTTTCAAAAATATTTTGGTCCAGAACCAGTTTAGTTGCCTGTTCTAATAGTTGTCTCGAAGGACCTCTCTCCGTTTTTCTTACTCTGAAACGTGGCATATTTCTGCAAACCAAAATATAAAGTTGAACAAATTTAATGTGTGTATCATTGTAACATGTTACAATCGTCTCCCATTAGATTGTTACAAATGTCCCCGACATCATTTTTGTCCGAAAAAATAATTCTACAAGTGAGTATTTAATTTTGCCCTTTATAACTTTGGCATTGGAAAATAGAACACTCACAACATATACAGTGATATTTTCAAAGCAATTGCCGCATATTTGCTTCCCTTTTTCACAAAATAATTATGATAATCAGATATTACATACCGGTCTAAATTTTGCACAAGTTCACGTTGAGACAATTGTATCACAACTAGCGCGCCGAATTTACAGAATCACACGCCTCTTGTGTCGACCCAGTAAACCTCAAAGCGGCGCCAAATTTGAACCATCCCAACAATAGATATGGCTAATGTTACAACTGTCCCCGGTCTCTCCTAATCATAAAAGATATATTGTTTGAATTTTTATTTGCTAGAAGAAAAGTTGCTATTATTTCTCCATGTTCATTTCCATCGATTACCATGAGAATATAAAATGGCATCTTTAAGTTATTAAATTTATATGCTGCGTCTTAAAGTAGAACTTCTGAATACAAATTAAAGAAGTACCGCATTGATCGAGTTTGAAAAAAAAATCCTTCTAAAGTATCATTACCTTTATCTACAAGAATTCTTAGGATATCCCTTTCTTTTTGTAGAAGGTGAAAAACTTTTCTAGTTCGATTTCTTTAACACCCTTAACTCTATTGTCTTTGGTAACCATATTGCTTAAATCTTTTAAAGTTGCATTTTTTCCATATTCCTTTTCAATATAATTTTTAACCAATTTTTTATTACAATTCAAACTTAACAATCTTTTGAATTCGTCTTTTTTCTGGAGAAAGTTGTCTGTTGTTTTATTTTGACAATGAAAATAATCGGAATCAATATTGTGGTTGTGTTCTAGATTTATTTTTGTAATTTGCAAAGCAGACCCATCTTTGGATATTCCCAAATTTACTGGACAGACTTCTTTGCAGGTGCTAAAAGATCATTTGAGCTATAATTGTTTGCAGTGCTTGGGTTCAGACTTAATTTTGGCAAGTTATTACCTCACTGCTGTTAAGACTTTGTATATAGATTCTTTACGTCATGTCGAACAACTTTTAGCCTTGCAAAAATTCTCAAAAAGGAGGAGTTTCGCTTTTAAACCCATACCCTTGACTTTACGGTGTCAGATAAGAAGTACGACTCTAGAAATTTGTGCGGCAAAGCTACCACTTCATTTTAAATAATTTTTTCTAAAAATTTTAAAAAAATTAGCTTGAAGGTACTTAATCTTATAACGCCATAACTTCGTCATAACTGTACCATATTCGTGACGCTAATGACATCATAATATTTAGTATCATCACAAATTTTGGCAGGCGTATTTGTTATTGGACGCCCCAAAGTCAAGGGTGACGTCATAACCTCGCCAAAGATAAGTATGGGCGCAAGGACTATTGTACTTACCCACTGATCTCATGTAGGTTCACGTAAAAAGATAAAATCATTTTAAATAATAAACATGTAACTGTTTGTAACAAGGGATTTAGAATCTAGCGGGTCTCAAGAAAAAATCTAACTTCTATTGAGATAAAAAAAACTACCTAATTTCTCAGATTAATTAGAATTAACAAAGACAACTTAAGTTTTAATATAGAGGCACCAGAACTTTAGGGTCTATTCAGTTTGATTTCATACAGACATTTCCATTGTATGTTGTTGGTTGTATCATTGTTATGTCTTTATTAACAATTAAATTGTCTAGGTTATTAGTTAAATCAACTAAATATGAATTTTTGTATTAGATTTTCTCTTTCTACTTAACTTATTTTTACTTTACTTTTAAATTTTTTCCCCTTTATAACAACAAAAGGATAAAAAGTAATATTGCAAATTCGGGTCTACACTTATATTTTTGTTAGGTGCTTGCTTGCCATTTAATGGCTTTGAATTTTTATAAATGAACAGTAGCTTGTTTTCTCTAAATTACTAATAAATCTTTCCACTTCTGCGTAACTGCTAAATTTTTGATCGACTTCTACCTCTGGCAGGGTAAATGGATTGCCATTTAATGTGGAGGGTAAATCCATTGTCTTAAAAAATCACTACTTACTTAAATTTTGTTAAAAAAGTATATTAACTTACCTAATTAATTCATAGTATTTAACTATGAATTATTATTCTTATTACTACTAGTTTAATGATGACGACCGTTACACTTAAAATTAAAGTTAGATTTAGATAAACCGCGTAAAAACCGATTCGGCTGACGCGGAGATCTCTCGGACCCATAATAAATCTAAAAGGTCCGAATTTTTTGGACACCTAAGCATATGCTGCAGATCCGAATTTTCGGACCCCTGAGCAAATGTTAAGGATCCAAATTTTCGAGCGCCCAGACACTTCCTTTCCTAAATACAATAAAAATTGTAAATTGTTTGAATAACACTAAGTTCTTGTACTTCCATTTTCTTTTTTCGTAATTTTGTTCGCAACATTTCGTTCACTGGGTTGTATCTTCAGTGAGACCCATTTGTCACATTATAATGGTTGGAGATATATGCCAACGGAGACATTGTAAAAAATTACAAATAAAGACAAGGGAAGTCCGAGAAAGTAGTATTGTCGATATTACATACCATTTTCTATAAAAAAAACACTTACCTAAATATACTTGCATGTTAACTGTATACGCTGTAGAACAATATGCAAGTGCCCATGTTCTGATACCATATTTGTCTGGCTTAATTTTCATGTACACTCAAAATAGTGCTCTTCCGCGAAATGATAATGGCTGTTCATCAACACAAAGATGTTTACCAGGATTGTAAGCCTTTTTACAATTGTTTACAAAAATATCGAACACATTTCTTATTAGACCAAGCTTGTCCGTCGCTTTCCTCTTATTTTTTGTCTCAAAGTTATCAAAACAAATAAAACACAGTATTTGTTGGAATGTTTGTTCGAAACATAACTGCTGACATCGGGCAACAAAATACAGGATTTTTACCCCACAGCATACTTATAGGTTCTTTTCTATGAAAGACTTCAAAAATAAACAGAAGACCAATAAGTCCTTTAAGTTCTTCTCTAATAAACGGTAAGAATTTTGCTCCAATCTTATCGTCATTAAAACGTCGGGCTGTCCTGTTAGTTTCTTTTTACTAATAATATTTGAGCTTCATCGAGTAAGTTCAGATTTTAATTTCGGAATATTGCACTAAGCACGTTTTAGCCTAGATGTGAAAGGAATCTTAGACCATGTGGTACCATCCCTTGCAATATAATTCGATAATCGGTTTCCTCAGTTGCAAAAGACTCTACATCCTCGTTGGAAATAATGTCGTCCATTTTATCATTTTCCATCACAACATCGTTTTCTTTAATGTCACTAGCACTTTCGCCCGACTCAAGAATTGGTTTCAATTCTAAATCAGTAAGGCTAAACATCAAGAACTGATCATAGTGGGGTGTCCTTGCACCTATTGTCAGGTAGAATTTTGACCTGCGTTAATTACCGGCCGGGCTATAAACGAACCCCAGATGAAGAACCAGCCGAAAAATCAAAACTCATTAGCAAGAATAAAAAAATATTCAGAGAATACCTACACAATACAATAACTTAAAGATATATTAAGAAAGAACATTTTCCAAAAATGTATTAAAAGATATAAGTAAAAATTAGGTCTGGGGTAGTTTTGTACCCTGCCCGGTCTTACGAACGTTAATAGTTTTGTTATTGCTTTAGTATAATTAGATAATTGATCATTGAAAATTTTTGGTTGTGGTGCAAATTTCTGTTTTGGTTTTTAAAAATTACAGTTTTAATGCTTTTATCCAACTCAAAACTACTTTATTTCTACTCATTATTTTCCACCCATGTGAAAATTGTCTTAAACGTCCCGCATATTTATTTACCTTTGGTGATGGCTCTTCATTTTGTGATGGAAATTCAAAGTTTTCTTGCCATCTTTTCCCCTTCCTCTCAAAAATTTTTATTTTTAAATTTAAAAATCTCCCCTTGTACTCTGGGTAGTGGTACTTAAAGAAAGGACTTAAATGCAAATTGCAGCGATCGCTATAAAGGCATTCTTTCTGATGGCTGTACTTTTTTGTATTTTATCCTTTTTAAATAATTCGGAGAAGTCTTTGACAAAAAGTCATTCGTCTATTTTTACTATTTTAGTTCTTTTAGTTGTTAGTTCTGTTCAAAATGAATAATGTTAAGGCGCCTGTGCATCGACATTGCATTAGAAACGTTAGAAATGATCTGGCAAGCTGTGCCTAGTGCCTCAACATTATCTGATTGGTCTGTTATCAAATGACTGATTACTGTTGCTACAGCAGCCAAACTGTGCGTTAACTGTTGCTGTAATGTGCTGATAAAATTATCATGTTTTAAAATTGCTTCCGGTAAACAAGGCTTTACTTCCATGGTAACTTTGAAAGAAATTAATGCTTGGCAATTTTGTGAAATTTTGAATTTTTCTAATAATTTGCTTTGTCGACCAGCTTTAAGACCATTTTGTAAAGTTGTAGTCTAACGTGTTGGAATTATGGAGCACCCTTAGCCTTAGAAGGGGCTTAGCTCAGTTTCGGTATTATTTTCCTCAGAAGGAGACACTTTAAATAAATAAATAAATTTATATTTTAGTACGGAAAATTGACAGGTATTCTTGAAAAAGGTTTGTTATTCCATATTAAAGACCATACATTAGAAATCGCATGATTTTACTGAAGTAATGACGCTTGTCATTTTTCTTTTTATTTTACTATTGAACAGTAAAGGTTACAATTGTTGTACTATTTTTGAACATTTTTAAAATTACTTGATTTCTCTCTAATAAACGACGCGTGCCGTTTACTATTTAAATAAGTCATTTGTATCTATTGAAATATATTGCGTATTTATTATTTGTAAGACAAAAAAGGTGATGAGTTAGTTGATTTTTAGTTTTCCTGAAGATACTTCGGTATCGAGCAAAGGCAACCAAGTGTTATTCAAATTAACTGAAACTGATGCCACACAATTTTTTTTTTTTTTTGATAATATATACGCAATTTCTTTGATTTTTTGAAAATACAAAAAATGTTATTTATAAAATACCTTGCGAATGCAATAAGTTTTATATAGATGAAACTTGTAGACCAATAGCTAACGCATAAAGGAACACAAATCCTACATTAAAAACACAGAATTTCATAAATCAAAAATCTGCCAACACGGCATTTTAAAACAATCATAGAATGAACTGGGATGCTTCGACTATTTTAGTAAAAGAAACTTGTTCTAAAAACGCAAAATCAAAGAAAGTGCGTATATATTATTAAAAAAGATACTTGTGTAGCATCAATTTCAGTTAATTTTAATATCACTTGGTTGCCTTTGCTCGATACCCAAGTATCTTCAGGAAAACTAAAAATCAACTAACTGGTGATGACCTTTGTGTCTTACAAATAATAAATACACCAGTTACTTATGTCACTCATGACACAAATGTTAAATTATTTTCAGTTTGCAATACTAAAAAGCATAAAATTTTAATCATTTTTAATTTAAATATTAGTTCGTTTTTTATTTTATTTTTGGCAGACTTGCCACGAAAACGTCGTTCAGGCGACCGGCCAATTCATAGGGGTAATAGGTCAATTTTTAATTCTAAACAACTTTTTTGTATAAAAACAATCGATATTGTTAAAAATAAAGGTACTTTACCCTTTAGCAAAATTAACATACCTCGTATACCACTGCCAAAAATTAATATCCGATGATTGAATTTTAGGTTTTGGGTCATGCAAAACCTTTTATGAAGAATAAGTTTTTTTGTTAAATCATTAATAAAAAGTTTCCAATATGGTGCGAACTTAAGTAGACACACTGTATTAATATTTAACTTGCCACTGTATATTTTCAAAAAGACCATTCAGTAAATGAATCCGCCTAACCAATATAGAGCATATCTTCAAATCATTATAACTAATATTATAAGTTATTATTTTAACCCTCAATTTTACATTTTCAATACAAATATGGATTTATTTTTGCTTAACTTGAAAGGAAATTAGTCCAATTACGTAATATGTCACTTTTTAAAAGCATAAACGTACACACGTAACAGAAATTAATACAAACATTTTAAAATTTTTGACGTTGATATTTAGTAGGTTTTAAAAACAGTTTTTGTTATTATTATTTTATATAAAAATAATACATTATTTCTTTTCTTTTTATTGCTCGTTGTTTTTTTTTATTACAGAAAACAATGCACAACATTTTTAATCTATTAAAAATCTAATTAATGGCACTATATAACATTGGCTTATGTTTTTTTTATCTGTTATCATTTATGGAATGTGGTTTTTTTTATTAAAAGCATTTCCTAAAATTCGTTTTTCTTTTAAATTGGTTTTGTTTTTTAAATTTAGGTGTCCTTTTATTTAAAGACATGTGCTTTGTTTTACATTCATGTTTTGTTAATGCCGTTTTGTTTTTCCTGTCAAACTTATGTCCATTTAACCGGTTTTGGAAGAATGTATAGTTTGGCCAATATAAACACCAGGACAATTGTTACACGGTATTTGGTAAAAAGTATGTGTCTTTTGATGTTAAGGATTTTGGTTTTTTAGTACGCTTAATTTTTTTTTGAAGAACGTTGTGGCTTTTGTGGCAGATGTTAATATTATGTTTTTTAAGGTAGATTGTGAGTTTTTTGATAAATCCTGAATGTATGGGATCAGTTAGTAGTGTTTTGATTTTTCTCGCACGACATTTTTGTTCGAGTTATTTGCTAATTCTAACCTATTGATGAAAATTGTATTTATTAGTTTATTTAGGTAGCTTTTTAAGTATATTCTTAGCTTTTTTAAAAGCTTCAGCCTGGTATTTCCGACAGCTAAGTTTGATAGCTCTATAGGTCAAACTAAGAATTACCGATTTTTTTGGGACATTGCATGTTGCGAAAAATAATTGATGTATTTGCCAAACCAGGATTTTTTTGTATACCGTTCTGTTTTAATAGTGATGTTTTTGTTGTGCTATGTTAAATCTAAAAAGTTCATTTTACTATCGTTTTCTAATTCTATGGTAAACTAAAGTTTTTCATGAAATGGGTTAAAACATTTTAAAACATAATCACATTTATTTTGTAACCAAAATGCCCTCCGGTTTTTGGGCATTAACAGACAGAGTTTTGTCTTTTTTCTTTTAAGTTGAAATTTATCTTGGACTTGGTCTCAATTCTTGTGAAATATCAAACTTGGAGTTTAATTTAGCTAAATTTGATTTCAGCATGTTTATCTTATAAAACAATGATCTTTTACCTCTTCTAAATTAAATGACCAAAATATCGCCAAGAAGCGGTCTGTTTTAATTTTTTTATTTTGTTTTGGAATTTCTAGCAACTCATTTTAAAATTTAATTATTTTCCAAAACTACCATTTTCATTTTTTTCCTTTAAGTAAATCGTAAATGTTGCCTCCAGCCTGGTTTTTTATTGCTTTTTTCACTCCATGGTGCACTGAAATACTTTATCGTTATGTCATTTGCTTTAGTAAGATATAATTATTAATACCCAGTTCTAATTTTGTGCCGAGCAGTTGTCGCACCAATTTAACACATGATCGACGTCTTTTTTTTCCGGAGTGCTCTATAAAAAGTACATACAATTTCTCCGGCCTTTTTACCTGCAAGGGCCTTGTTCCATGAAACGGAAATATTTTTATTTTTAAAGCATTTTACTTTTATTGGAGCAAATGAATTATGAAAAGCTACAATCCATTTGTAAAATAGATTTTTTTGCTCACAGGTTTGCGTGGATGCTTTTTGCAAATCCACAGTTTTTACTAATTCAGTTTCTAATGATTCCTTTGCTAAATCTTATCTTTATTCGGACCACGTTTCGGAATGAGTTAACCATTTTTTGCAGTGTGTACAATCTTCCTGATAATTAGAAGAAGTCACAGAAAGATTTGTAAGAGTTACAGTTGATGCATTTTCTGTTCTTAAAGATTTGTCATTTATTTGTTATCTGTCTCTCAGCTGTGAGATTAGGATTTTCTTTAACTAGCAGCTGCGGCCTTTGTTCGCTACCAATGTATGAGACACCCTGTATAATGAAAGAGTCAGTTTTGTTTGATTACCCTGTACGAAAAAAAATCATTATGTAGTAACTAATTTAAAATTTCCAGATCACATCAAAATATCCACAGTTACGAGTTAAGACCTACAAAAAAATGATTTGTAAATAATACTCACCACTATCTTTTTCTTGAAACTCCAAGGCCTTTTTGTCCACGATAGCTACAAATTGTGCAAACAGCTCCTCCAGGTCGGTGTTCCCGTTCACCACCCGAAACTTGGTGTTAAAGGACTTGACCTCGGCCTCCTCTTTTGACTGCAGGAGGAAGCGGCCGAAAAGCTCCACACCAACTTTGAGGTTCTCAAATTGTTGAATCTGCCTCCCCACCAACTTGACGAAATTGGAGTTATGGGATTCCGTAAATCTTTTCACGTTGGTGGGGTCCTCATTAGATGTTAGTCGGTATGTCGCAATTCGGCTCCTAAACGATGTCCTGATTAGCTGGATTCCAGCTTCCTCCTGCTCCACACAACATTTTGTCCTATGCTGAAGGGTGCGTAAATGTCCTGGATATTTGGACGAAGGCAAATCTATATTACACACCCTGCAATGCTTACTTGATGTTGATGGTTCTGTAACAATAATAAATATTTACTTTACTTATTTAAAAAGTTAAAAATAATTTAAAATGTAGTTAAACTTACCATCTTGGAGGTCAAGTCTTGCTTTCTTAGACGTGATGGCTAGCGGGGCTTCAGCTTGTCTTTTGGGGGCTAGATGTTTTTCCCTCTGATAACGGCCAAGCGCCCCTCCGACTTAAAGGTCCCACCGCACTGCTCGCAGACTTTGACTACAGTGCGACAGTCGCCATGGCGTTTAAAATTGTCCTTACGGGTGAATGATCGGGAACAGTATTCACACTTAAACATGATTCTGTAAAACAAATGATAATTTAATAGCTAAAAATTATAAAAAACTGTTAAAATTTAATTCGTAATCTACAAGTTAAGCCCTTTCATTTGAGTCAAAACAAGACTAGTTATCCACGACCGGAAGTTGTGACCGGAAAATGGCTATTTTATTGCAGATTCGGTATCTAGAGACTATAAGGAATCTAAATAACTTAAAATTTTTAAAAAATATCCATTAATAAGAAAGTTGAAAAATAAAAATTGTTAAAAATGTTTAATTTGTAATCTACAAGGCAAGACCTTTCATTTGAACCCAAACAAGGCCACTTTCTGACGACCGGAAGTGGCGACCGGAAATGGCTATTTTATTGCATATTTGGTATCTAGAGACCGTAAAAATCTAAATAAATAAATAAATAAATTTATATTTTAGTACGGAAAATTGACAGGTATTCTTGAAAAAAGGTTTGTTATTCCATATTAAAGACCATACATTAGAAATCGCATGATTTTACTGAAGTAATGACGCTTGTCATTTTTCTTTTTATTTTACTATTGAACAGTAAAGGTTACAATTGTTGTACTATTTTTGAACATTTTTGAAATTACTTGATTTCTCTCTAATAAACGACGCGTGCCGTTTACTATTTAAATAAGTCATTTGTGTCTATTGAAATATATTGCGTATTTATTATTTGTAAGACAAAAAAGGTGATGAGTTAGTTGATTTTTAGTTTTCCTGAAGATACTTCGGTATCGAGCAAAGGCAACCAAGTGTTATTCAAATTAACTGAAACTGATGCCACACAATTATTTTTATTTTTTTTGATAATATATACGCAATTTCTTTGATTTTTTAAAAATACAAAAAATGTTATTTATAAAATACCTTGCGAATGCAATAAGTTTTATATAGATGAAACTTGTAGACCAATAGCTAACGCATAAAGGAACACAAATCCTACATTAAAAACACAGAATTTCATAAATCAAAAATCTGCCAACACGGCATTTTAAAACAATCATAGAATGAACTGGGATGCTTCGACTATTTTAGTAAAAGAAACTTGTTCTAAAAACGCAAAATCAAAGAAAGTGCGTATATATTATTAAAAAAGATACTTGTGTAGCATCAATTTCAGTTAATTTAAATATCACTTGGTTGCCTTTGCTCGATACCCAAGTATCTTCAGGAAAACTAAAAATCAACTAACTGGTGATGACCTTTGTGTCTTACAAATAATAAATACACCAGTTACTTATGTCACTCATGACACAAATGTTAAATTATTTTCAGTTTGCAATACTAAAAAAGCATAAAATTTTAATCATTTTTAATTTAAATATTAGTTCGTTTTTTATTTTATTTTTTGGCAGACTTGCCACGAAAACGTCGTTCAGGCGACCGGCCAATTCATAGGGGTAATAGGTCAATTTTTAATTCTAAACAACTTTTTTGTATAAAAACAATCGATATTGTTAAAAATAAAGGTACTTTACCCTTTAGCAAAATTAACATACCTCGTATACCACTGCCAAAAATTAATATCCGATGATTGAATTTTAGGTTTTGGGTCATGCAAAACTTTTTATGAAGAATAAGTTTTTTTGTTAAATCATTAATAAAAAGTTTCCAATATGGTGCGAACTTAAGTAGACACACTGTATTAATATTTAACTTGCCACTGTATATTTTCAAAAAGACCATTCAGTAAATGAATCCGCCTAACCAGTATAGAGCATATCTTCAAATCATTATAACTAATATTATAAGTTATTATTTTAACCCTCAATTTTACATTTTCAATACAAAATATGGATTTATTTTTGCTTTTGTAAGAGTTACAGTTGATGCATTTTCTGTTCTTAAAGATTTGTCATTTATTTGTTATAGAGCTCTCAGCTGTGAGATTAGGATTTTCTTTAACTAGCAGCTGCGGCCTTTGTTCGCTACCAATGTATGAGACTTAACATGATAACCATGCTGCATACATGTGTGACATTGCTTATGCCCAAGTTTGTAACGCTTATATTCATTTTACTTAACACTTTACGATATACTTGATAGAATATCGTATTGGTTGGATTTTTACTATTGTAATTCAAATGAATACTCTTGGCTGTAATGTCGCTTGGAACATATAACCGATAGAAAGCATGTTCCCTTCGATAATGGCTAATGCAAGGATAAAATCGGCCAAGGGATTTTTGAGCTATGAATAAAAAACTATTTTTTTTCCAAAACTTTAACACCCTGTATCTCGAGAACGAAGCTTCAAAACATACATGTTTATATAGACTTTTTTATTTTTCCATGTTCTATCGTCTATTAAATTTTTTCCAATTAAAATCTAAAACACCCTGTATAATGAAAGAGTCAGTTTTGTTTGATTACCCTGTACGAAAAAAAATCATTATGTAGTAACTAATTTAAAATTTCCAGATCACATCAAAATATCCACAGTTACGAGTTAAGACCTACAAAAAAATGATTTGTAAATAATACTCACCACTATCTTTTTCTTGAAACTCCAAGGCCTTTTTGTCCACGATAGCTACAAATTGTGCAAACAGCTCCTCCAGGTCGGTGTTCCCGTTCACCACCCGAAACTTGATGTTAAAGGACTTGACCTCGGCCTCCTCTCTTGACTGCAGGAGGAAGCGGCCGAAAAGCTCCACACCAACTTTGAGGTTCTCAAATTGTTGAATCTGCCTCCCCACCAACTTGACGAAATTGGAGTTATGGGATTCCGTAAATCTTTTCACGTTGGTGGGGTCCTCATTAGATGTTAGTCGGTATGTCGCAATTCGGCTCCTAAACGATGTCCTGATTAGCTGGATTCCAGCTTCCTCCTGCTCCACACAACATTTTGTCCTATGCTGAAGGGTGCGTAAATGTCCTGGATATTTGGACGAAGGCAAATCTATATTACACACCCTGCAATGCTTACTTGATGTTGATGGTTCTGTAACAATAATAAATATTTACTTTACTTATTTAAAAAGTTAAAATAATTTAAAATGTAGTTAAACTTACCATCTTGGAGGTCAAGTCTTGCTTTCTTAGACGTGATGGCTAGCGGGGCTTCAGCTTGTCTTTTGGGGGCTAGATGTTTTTCCCTCTGATAACGGCCAAGCGCCCCCTCCGACTTAAAGGTCCCACCGCACTGCTCGCAGACTTTGACTACAGTGCGACAGTCGCCATGGCGTTTAAAATTGTCCTTACGGGTGAATGATCGGGAACAGTATTCACACTTAAACATGATTCTGTAAAACAAATGATAATTTAATAGCTAAAAATTATAAAAAACTGTTAAAATTTAATTCGTAATCTACAAGTTAAGCCCTTTCATTTGAGTCAAAACAAGACTAGTTATCCACGACCGGAAGTTGTGACCGGAAAATGGCTATTTTATTGCAGATTCGGTATCTAGAGACTATAAGGAATCTAAATAACTTAAAATTTTAAAAAATATCCATTAATAAGAAAGTTGAAAAATAAAAATTGTTAAAAATGTTTAATTTGTAATCTACAAGGCAAGACCTTTCATTTGAACCCAAACAAGGCCACTTTCTGACGACCGGAAGTGGCGACCGGAAATGGCTATTTTATTGCATATTTGGTATCTAGAGACCGTAAAAAATCTAAATAAGTTAAAATTTTAAAAAATATTTATAAATAAAAAAGTTGAAAAATAAAAATTGTTAAAAACACTTAATTAGTATTCTACAAGCCAAGACCTTTCATTTGAACCCAAACAAGGCCACTTTCTGACGACAGGAAGTGGCGACCGGAAATGGCTATTTTATTGCATATTCGGTATCTAGAGACCGTAAAAAATCTAAATAAGTTAAAATTTTAAAAAATATTCATAAATAAAAAAGTTGAAAAATAAAAATTGTTAAAAACACTTAATTATTATTCTACAAGCCAAGACCTTTCATTTGAACCCAAACAAGGCCACTTTCTAACGACCGGAAGTGACGATTTTATTGCAGATTTGTCATCTAGAGACTACAAGGAATCTAAATAAGTTAAAATTTTAAAAAATATTCATAAATAAAAAAGCTACATTTTTTTATCTTAATTTCAAAACCTATAAGTCACTAGCATCTCAAAATAGTTAAAATTTTTGAAAAAAATATTCACAAATAACAAAGTTATTGAATTGTTGCTATTCGTATTTTTACTAATAATAAATTTAGGTAAAACAAGTTATTTAAAAAAAAAAGAATGAGTTAAATCGGTCTACCAGAAGCCGAGATATACCCTAAAAACTGTATGGGCCCTATTATCATTCAAATAGCATAATTATTAAAAATTTTAGTAATAATATTTATAGATTTATGAAAAATAAATTGTTAAAAAAAGGATGACTAAAATCGGTCTACTAGAAGCCGTGTTAAAAACTGTTAAGGCCCTATTTACATTCAAATAGCATAATTATTAAAAATTTTAGTATTAATATTTATAGATTTATGAAAAATAAATTGTTAAAAAAGAATGACTAAAATCGGTCTACTAGAAGCCGAAATATACGTTAAAAACTGTTAAGGCCCTATTTACATTCAAATAGCATTATTATTAAAAATTTTATTATTAATATTTATAGATTTATGAAAAATAAATTGTTAAAAAAGAATTACTAAAATTGGTCTACTAGAAACCGAAATATATGTTAAAAACTGTTTAAGCCACATTGGCAACATGCGCAGACCTTAATAGGTTTGTGCAAATAGCGGAAAAAGTACCATCGGTACCCCGGTTATAAAATAACTTAAACAGGACCTATACATAAACATTTAGAATAAAATGAATACTTACAGGTATTATTTTTTTATCACTGTCAACAAAAGTCCAAAATTCACAAAAAAATTATATTTCACAGAACTAACCAGAACAACTGTTTTATCTGAAGTTTCAACTGTTAATGACTGTTGGAGTGACGCGCTGATATATTTATACTCGTCCTCCTTTCCCACGCATTTACGTAAACAGTTTCCCATGTGAAAGGTCTGGTGTAGAATAACAACTTTTGGCGGTTTCCGCTCTCAGCAAAAATAAACAAAGACAGGATGTAATTAGTAATATTTCTCATAACAGGATGTTATGCATAAGTATTTCCTTTGAAATGTTAATAAATAACGTATAATATACACTTACATATTCGCTCTTATTATTACATTTGAAATATATATACATTATTTATTATTCAAAAATTATGGTTTAAATTAGCCTAGATTGCACGCGCTACGATTTTGCACCTGCGCTTAAGCGCCCCGCTTACACCCGGCGCTTTAACCCAAGGTTAACCTTGAAATTATTGGCGAAACGTCGTCGACTATCCTTTTGCCAAGTTTCATTATTCTAAATTTAATAATAAGGCTACACCTTATTACTATAGGGTTACCGTTCTAATCGCTAATTGTTATCTCTCAACTATTTTTAAACAGCTGTAACGCCTTTATGGCTAAAGATGGCGCCATGCGGTTTTCACTATTCGATAGGTATGACGTAATACTATATTTAAAAAATTTAAACCGCTCTCCCATGAAGAGTCATCAGGGTTTAAATTACGATTTTAGTCGGTAGCGCCCGAACGGTACGACCTGGGATATTCGCGTTTGCGTTGATCAATTTATGACTATAGCGCAAGTATCCTACGCATGGCGGCCATTTTCTAAGTCACGTGATTTTTGACATATGACAGGTGACAGATGACATTTGACAGATGACATTTATGGTTTGACAGATAGTAGTGACGACGCCCTAAATAACGCGTTGCGCAAGATTCCTAAATATTCAATGACGTCAGAGATTTTAAGATAATAAGCTCCTCCGGAGGACGGAGGATGGTGAAACCCTCTTCTCTCCCTACTCGCCATCTTTAGCCATAAAGGCGTTACAGCTGTTTAAAAATAGTTTAGAGATATCAATTAGCGATTAGAACGGTAACCCCAATAGTAAATCGATCATAACGGCCTTATTATTAGACTTAGAAAAATGAAACTTGACAAAAGAATAGTTGCTAACGGCAATAATTTTAAGGTCAAGCTTATCAATCTTAACATGTTAGGCACTGCGCCCTCCGCGCTTAACCCTTGGGCTTAAGCGCGGGGTGTAAGCAGGGGGCTTAAGCGGAGGGTTTAAGCGCAGGCGCAAAATCTTAGCGCGTGCAATCTCGGATAATTTAAACCATAATTTTTAAATAATAAATAATAAAACACATTGTATATTAAACTAATTTATTTAAGCCACATTGTACATTGACTTTTAGCAATTTTATAAACGAGTTTAGTTATGCCCGTACCTAAAGTCACGTCTCAATCTCAGACTCAAGCTCGACTTGTCCGAGGTCGACTCCGAGCTTGAGAATTTGCCCCGCACTATAGTCCCGTCTTCGGAAATTCTCGGCGGAACACGACTCAAGCTAGTTGATTTTGTATTTCTACTGTTTTTTTTGGGTTTTATCTGCCAACGGTGTCCACTTCGTCTTTCAAGAAGAAGAAGATAACATAACCTATGATTTTTTCATAACAAATCACGTTTTGTTTTGCTTATCGTGGGTACTTCTATTTTTATTTGTGTCGCTTGTAAAAGTATTAGTTAATAATAATAATAATAATAATCATATATTTATATTTGTAGCGGTAGCCAATATCAATTCAGGTAGGTTATGAAAAAAACGTCACATTTAGCACGCCTTTATTAAAATAACACTTTGTAGGTGGAGTGAAAACCACGACTCTCTATACAGAAAAGGAGAAGTTGTTGCTGGCATCTTTAGTAGATAAGCATAAATCTGTTACTGAAAACAAAAAGACCGACGCAACGAACATTCAACAGAAACAACAAGAATGGGAAATTATTGCTTCGAAATTTAATTCAGAAGCAAATTTAATTTCTATTAAGAGAAGTTCCACGCAATTGAAGAAGTTATGGAGTAATCTTAAGCAAAGGTATATAAATCTTTTTTGTTTGGTTTTACCTTAATGTATAACATGTAAACTATGAATTTCTTAAACATTTACCAGAAAAAGAAAAGCCACAACCGAGCTAAAATATAACCGGCTATTGACCGAAGGGGGTCCTGAGCCACAGCAGGAACCAGATCCAGTAATGGAAGCTGTAGATGTAGCAGCTCCACATGCTGATGTCACAATTGTATGTGAATACGACTCCACAGCTGATTTTGAAGACAATATCAAAAACATCGAACAACCTTCATGTAAGTTGTGTAACTACTAAGTTTGGCATTATGTTAAATACGTTAGTTCCTAATTCTAACCTTATTTTTTTTAGTTTCCAATACAATACCATTCAAAGGTGAAGACAAAGAAAATATAAATCTGGTAGCTCATTTGTCTCCATTTTCACAAGGTAATAAAAAGGCACTGTTTTTATATGATTTATTTATATTTTTTAATTTTTAAGATACTGGACCTACAAAATGGGCTCCATCAAGAAAGATACTATTTGCGCCTACACCAAAAAATGGTATGTAAATTTGTAATTTGTTTTGTATTCAAATAATCATTATTTGTCTTTCACAGACAAGAAAATTAGTGTCATACAGAATGAGGCCAATGCAAGGGTACAAAAGGTGGAATTGGCCACAAAACAGCAGGAAGAGCTCCATAAAATAAAATTGGAGTTTGAACTCACACAACTAGATGCCTCACGTGCTGCAAAAAGAAAGCCGAAGTGGATTTAAAGAGAGCAGAGGTTGAATTAAAAAATCTGAGGTGGAGTTAGAAAAAAGTGAAGCCGAAGCCAACCTAGCTAAGCTGCAACTACTTTTATTTAAAAATAAAAATAATTTGTAATTTTTTTTAAAATATTTTTCTGTCAAAACAATATTTTTATAAATATAAAATAATGGTAAATCACTACTCTCTGCGTTTTATTTACATAAAACTACTATAAATGTGGTACTATAAAATAAAACAATTTTCTTATAAGTTTAAAATAAATATTTTTTTATTATTTACACAAAAAAAATTATTAAGATATTTACATATACAGACTGTATTCGATGGTACTTTGTTAGGTACACGCCTCAATCTACGAAAAGATGGGACCTCTTCGGTCCTGGTCCCGGGGTATGCGAGCTGACCCTGTTCAGCCCTATTGACCCCTATGAACTGGCCGGTCGCCTGAAACAAAATAAAGAAAAACCCCCAAAAAACCCAAAAATTCTAATTAAAAAACGACGTTTCGGTGGCAAGTCTGCCACCGTTGTCAAGTTAAAAAATAAAAATAAAAATATGATTGTTATCAAATGCGTGTTGACAAATTTTTGATTTATACAGACTGTCCACAAATGGGGTTTTCAAGAGGACAAATAGATATAAAATTTAATTTTTTGACCAAAAGCTATTCTTCATAAAAATTTTTACTTTTATAAAAAATATTTTATTTTGTCTACAGGGTGCGCAAAAATTTGAAAAACATGATTATTTTTCCCAAGAGTAAACCACCTTTAATTTTTCATTTTTAAGCAAAATATCATTTTTTAAAAATAGTTTGTAATCAATAAAAATATTGAATACAAAATTTTATTAACCTTTATAATTTAGCATGTTTTTGCGCAACCTGTATACAAAATCAACATTTTCTCTTTGTAAATCAATTTTTTTAAGCAAAAATTATTTCAAGGATAACATTTGGTCAAAAAATTATTTTTTTATCCATTTGTCCTTCTAGAAGCTCCATCTGTGGACAGTCTGGAGATATACCTACATACATGCAAAAGTCGAAGTTAAAAATGTGTCACTATAAAATGTCTTCGAAAGTTAAGTCCTAGTTGATCGTTCCTAATTTCAATGTTTGGTAAGTTCTGATCAAGAGGCTCGAGAGGTTGTTCAGGTTCAATGTTGTCCCTGTACTTAACAGCAATGTTATGCAGGATAGCTGTTGCACATATAATCAACTGGGCAGTGGAAAATTTAGTAGTTAAGCCTCTGTGCAGACAAGGAAATCGTCGTTTCCATATACCAAACACACGTTCCACAATAGTTCGTGTTTGGATGTGGGCAGTGTTGTAACGAACCTCATTAGATGTTACTGAAATAATAATAATAATAATAATAATAAGCCCCAATCTTTATTATGTACATTTTAACCTACCTGGATTTATTAACGGAGTTAATAAGTATGGCCTACATGGATATCCATTGTCTCCAAGCAGAAATCCTCCTAGGTCCCCCCGTTCACTTTGCACCCTCAATGAACTTCTGTCAAAAATAACGCTGTCGTGCGTTGATCCAGGATGTCGTACCACAATATTTATAATTTCCATTTGTGGTCCTACAGCAGCCTATCAAAGCAAATTTTAAATGTTTAAATAGGTTACTTTATAAATTTTATTAAAAATGACTTACTTGTACATTTAATGAAAAAAACCCTTTTCTATTTCGAAAGACTTCTGCATTGTCTCCTCCAGGACTTGCAATTTTAATGTGGGTACAATCAATACACGCTGCAACCCCTGGAAATCCAGCCACAGTCTGAAACATTCTAATGTTGTGCCGTTTCTGTTCCTGATTATTGGGTATATATATGAACTGGCGCAATTTCTGAGCTATTAGCTTCGATACCCTCTTAATTGTCAGTGAAACCGTTTGTCGACTTATACCCCGTAAGTCGCCACTAACCATCTAAAAACACATAAATCATTATGGTTCAGGATTTTAAAAAACAATCGTTATTACATACCTGGAAATTTGCAGTTGCATAATACCGTAGACATACAAGTAATTGCATAAATGGAGGTATGGGTAAACCACGATTGTTAACTTTTGTTAATTCCTGCACAACCAGAGGCAAAACAAAATTAAATACAATGTCCTTTGAAAATCTATACCGCCGCTTAAAATCCCTATCATCGTAAAAGTCCACAGGATTTTCTGCATCCCGAATATATTTTTGGGGATTCTCGGGTGATCTTCCACCTCCTCTACATAATCAATAAATTCAAAAAATCGCCGTTGTCTTGAAGCATCATCAGCTTTTATGCACAAAACACTAATAATTATTGTAAAAATTTGCACCACTCTAATAATTGCTACTACACACGAAATAAATTTCAACAAACAATGCTTCAAAAATAAACAAACAAGTGTCTGAAGTGTCATGGGTCAAGGGTGAAATCAAAGCCAAGTCGTACTCAAGATCACCCTTGACCTGGCTTGAGCAAGCCTCCGGTTGAGCATGCGCGTTTTGTCATTTTTTGGTCGGAGACATGACTATAGTAGGGATGTAAATCTCAAGCAAGAGCTTGACCCGAAGTTTGAGTGAAGTCTTGACTATGACGCGCATTAGTAATACAATACAAGCTACGGCAATAAAAATAATTAAACTGTTATAATATTCATTTGGCTGTATGGCAACTGTTGGACTCTCTGTAGTGGTTACGTTGGCACATGGTTCACTTATCAATGTTTTCCATTCCGTTTCACCAAAAGTTTGATCATTATAATGGAATTTAACCTTGTATCGGAGATATTTTTGGGCTGATGCTGGCACAAGTGTCTTAAAAACACCAACATGATGTCTATCTATTGCTTCATATTGTAGTGAAAGCCATGAATTATTTGAAGGAAAATCTTTGGTTTCTAACATTATCGAAGCGGCTTGAGCATTATAAGGCGTATAAATGTAAAAAACATTTTGCACCAAGGTTACTAATACGACGTATGACGAACTTAACAGAGCCATGACTGAAACTTAAATGAGCTAACTGCTGCTGCATAAAGGTTCTAATATCTTCATAGTGACTCATGAGAAATAAACAAATCTATGCTCGTAATCAAAACGATTATTTTTAGAATACATGTTTTGTAGCGGATAACAACCATCGTCGAGACACATGTTTCTAGCTTGAGGGTTCTAACTAAAGTGAGAAATAAAACAAGAAAAATCTTTATTTATTCATTTATTAAGGCAGCATTTTTTGAAAATCTTTGCAGACTTTATTAGGATACAAGTATATAAATTCAATTAAATAATGTTCACGTTCATCTAAATTTAGCTTACAAGGAGTATAAATTTCATTAAGAATATTCGTATCATTATAGTCAACATATGATGCTACATCTGATAAAACATCATCATAAAACGATCTAAAATCTAGGCTATTTAACAATAATATTCTATAATCAATAAGATCTTTAACAGTCACAAATGCATTAATATCTAAAGTGCTAAAACATACAACAACACCAGTTTCTTAACTTTTAAGCCCAATGGTTCGCTCTTTCAGCAAGGATGCCGTCCAAATGGTAAAGTTTTCGGATAAATTTTTTCTACTACATCGCTTTCGTCACGAGTAACCAGTTTAGTAGTAGTAGTTAGGAATTCACACCAATCATCATAACTTAGGGAAATGGTAATCTGATCTCCGGGCAGGTTAAAGAGATTTAGAGTCGTCAAAGGCACATTTAATGTAGTAGGGGAAAGAGTAAGGGATGTGTTTATGCGTTTTAATTGTATAAGATTCATCAGGGTTCAGCTCATTTTGCTCTATCTCAACTGGTTTTACAACAGTTTCAAAATCTGCATAGACAACAAAAGGCACCTTTAATTTTTTTTCAAAATCTTCAAATTCAAGTATATTCTCGGGAACGTCTTTACCATATTTATCCTTGCGCAATTCGTTAGTAGGTAATTTAACCGAAACATGGTTACAATCATGCGCCTGATGGGCTTTAAGTTTATTTTCACTACTAAAATAAGTTAAATAGCCATCGCACAAATATTTAGGACATTTGCGTTTAGATAATTGACTTGAGATTAGCCTAGACATGTTTCTTATTAGGCAATAATGTTGATTTCCATAATCATCACTAATGACTAATAAGTTAACATGCGTAGGTTTTCGAGATTTGGTAAAATACAAGGGGCCAACAACTTCAATACTATTTTTGCCATTTTCGAAAACCTTTCAAGTCCGTATACATTGACAGAAATATTATTGAGTTGCTCAAACTTGTGTGCATTAACAAGTTTAAACGGAAATTCCATACCTGTAAAATCTAATTCATTCTCAAATGGCAAATAGTTCGCGACTCTATTTGCATTTTGTGACCTTTCAGTTGGATGTAGGTGAGCTAGGACTGACCACATGAAACAGTTTTCGTCCTGATTTTGGATGTTTAGAACAGCTTTCTTTGCTTCAATCTCTTTAGGCAGCGCTATATACGAAGAAGCCTTCATTGGATTAAACTTATTAATACTTAAATCTAGATGGAGGAGCTGTTGTAAGGCCCAACCTATAAAAAGAAAAAATATTGTTGTAATACACTTTTAAACGATATAAAACCTGCAAATAAATGATCATTTATGGTGTTATAAACGAGTTAAAACCTGTAAATAAATGATTTGTAAATGATACTCACCTCTATCTTTTTCCTGAAACTCTAGGGCCTTTTTGTCCATAATTAATACAAATTGCGCAAACAGCTCCTCCAGGTCGGTGTTCCCGTTCATCACAAGAAACTTGGTGTTGAATGACTTGACCTCGGCCTCCTCTTTTGACTGCAGGAGGAAGCGGCCGAAAAGCTCCACACCGACTTTGAGGTTCTCAAATTGTTGAATCTGCCTCCCCACCAACTTGACGAAATTGGAGTTATGGGATTCCGTAAATCTTTTCAGGTTGGTGGGGTCCTCATTAGATGTTAGTCGATATGTTGCAATTCGGCTCCTAAACGATGTTCTAACTAACTGAATTCCAGCTTCCTCCTGCTCCACACAGCATTTGGTTCTATGCTAAAGGGTGCGCAAATGCCCTGGATCTTTACCGGCAGGCAAATCTATGTTGCACACCCTACAATGTTTAGTGGCCGCAGATGTCGATGGCTCTGTAAAAATAATAAATATTTAGTATAATTTAAAAAATAGTAAATATTTAGTATGTCTATTTAAAACTTGGAAAATAATTTAAAAGATACAGTTAGAATTATTTTTCTAAGTTTAAACCTACCAGCTAATAGGTCAAGTCTAGCTTTCTTAGACGTCATGGCTAGTGGGGCTTCGGCTTGTCTTTTGGGGACTGAATATTTCTCTCTGTTATGGCGTTCGAGCGCCCCCTCAGACTTGAAAATGTCTCCACAATTGTCACAAATCTTGATCGCAGTACGGCAGTCACCATGGCGTTTAAGATTATCTTTTCGGGAGAATGCACGGGAACAATATTCACACTTGTACATTTTTCTAAAAAATAATTAAAACAATACTGTTAATATCAATAATTATGCCTTAATATCTATAATCTAAATAATTTCAAACGTAATTCGGAGAGTTAGGTAGTTTTTAGCAGTATTTTTTAATTATTTTAATATTTTTTATAACTGCAATTTTTTTAATAATAGATTTCTATTCTAAATATCTTAATTCATATTTTTACAAAATTATCCTGTTTTATGAACAATAAACGATTTTGTCTATAATAATTCTTTTATATGGTACGCGAAATATTTGCGCAAATAGCTAACACACAATAAAGCTTCCCGCTTAGGGCTCCGGGCCCCCACGTCTGATGTCCTTCACGAATCATATCTAGGGCTCCTAAACGATTTTTTCTATAATAATTCTTTAGTATGGTATGCGAAATATTTGCGCAAATAGCCAAAACAATAGTATTTCCTGAATTTTCTTTTATACGCAATATTTTGAAGTATTTTTTACCTAATACCCTATAATAATGATTTTAGAACGTAAAAAATAGCATGCAGTATTGTTAATATTTAAAATAATATGTACTTACATGTTTTTATTGTAATAAAATACCAAAAAGAGCAAAAATTCACAAAAAAAAATAAAATTATGGTGCAGGATTTCACTTATCAACAGCGACTGGGTGACGGCTATCGAATGATATTCGGTATTTTTTGCATAGGAACGCGAAGTCCTGCGTTTTTATCAGAAGGTATGCGGTTAAGCATTTCCGATAACATGCTAAAAATAACATGAGTAATCATCCAGGGGCGGGTTAAATTTATTAAATTTTCCTTTTAATAATATTTATATTCTGTATAAAACCTTTTTTATATGTTTAAAATTTAGTTAATATTTAAGACGACACTGTGCGCGGTTTTGCGCATGCGCTTAAGCCAAGAAGGTAAAGCGTTTGGTAGGATAATGAATTCCTACGCCAACCGTGCAAAATAGTACTATGTAATATTGTACAATTATCGAGAATGGAATCATCGTGGCTTCTGCTCGCTACGTAAGATTCCTAAATTGTTAATTGACCCTAGACCCAGCGAGCATCGTGTTAGGCTTAAACCGAGGGGATCTGCGTAAGATTTTGCTCCTGCGCTTAAGCCCTCCGCTTAAGCCCCCCGCTTACACCCCGTGCTTAAGCCCAAGGTTTAAGCGCGGTGGACGCAGTGCCTAATATGTTAGGATTGATAAGCTAACCTTGAAATTATTGCCGTTAGCAACTATCCTTTTGTCAAGTTTCATTTTTCTAAGTCTAATAATAAGGACGTTATGATCGATTTACTATTGGGGTTACCGTTTTAATCGCTAGTCGCTATCTCTTACCTATTTTTGAAAGCTATAGCGCCTTTATGGCTAAAGATGGCGTCATGCGGTTTTCGCTATGACGTAATACTATATTTAAAAAATTAAACCGTTCTCTGATGACTCATTATCAAGGTTAAATTACGATTTTAGTCGATAGCGCCCGAAAGGTACGACCTAGGATTTTCGCGTTTGCGCAGATCGTAGGGGCCACACCTAACGCGTTGCGCAAGATTCCTAAATATTCAATGACGTCAGAGATTTTAAGATAATAAGCACCTCCGGAGGACAGAGGATGCAGAAACCCTCTTCACTTCCCACTATTAACTATTGTTAATTACAAACATCTATTAACAAGGTAAAATAAAAGTTTACTTATCTTGATCAAAGATGAATTGAACTGCCAGTACTTTATAAATTATTAAATTGTGGTACAAAATAAATTCTTAAAAACTAACTAAACTTAAAAGATGTAGATGTTACATAAAACCTGACTTACAGAGTTTTTAGTCAAAATAAAAAAAAGAATCTTTTTACCCCAAGTCCGTCAACTACCCTCGTATATGTAAGACCTTAAGTTGCATTTAAAATTTTTTTAACAGGCTCCTACTAATAAATTTTTATACAAAAAGTTAAGCAGAATTACCATATGAAGTTATATCAAAAGTTGAGAGCACTAAGGCTTAAATACAAACAAAAATATATCCGGTCAAAGGTTAAACAAAAAAATCATGTCTGACTAATCAAATCAATTATTGGTCTACAAGACCTTAAATGTCAATATTATTTAAAATCATATAAGATTATTAACAAATTCTGATACAACCAACTAAGAAGCTACCCCCTGTATATGTAAGGCCATAAGTTACATTTAAAACTTTTCCACAGGTCTTTACTAATTTTATATAAACAAAAAGTTAAGCAGAATTACCATATGAAGTTAATAGCAAAGTTTGATAGCACTATGGCTTAGAAACAAAAATATATCCGGTCATGGGTTAAACAAAAAATTGTATCTGGTAAATTAAATCAATTATTGGTCTAAAAGACCTCGAATATCGAGTATTTTTATTCTTAAATCAAATTTTTATTTATTATTAATAATCATATTAATTAATAATATACACAACATGTATACTCACATACATACACGTCTAAGGCTTCTTTAAACCATTAGACCCAATCACACACGCACACGTGTAAGATTGTAAATCGTTACACAAAATGTTTATTTGTTGGACTACCCCTTTAAAGCTTTAAAGTTGAAGTGCACCCCAAATATGGTTAAGTACAGGGTTCAGCCTTAGATTTGAATAAAAGTGAAATACATAATAAAATGATGAGTTCAAGAAAATCTATGTAATCATATAAATGTATTTGTTTTTTGTAGCAAGTATATTTGATGATTAATAAAAAAAAAGGTTAATAATAATAGAAATCAATTCAAATCTAAAACTATACCGTAAATAAAAGGTATTAATATTAATATTTAATATACCATATATAACATTCTTAAAATCTAAGCTTATCTGTGATGTTCTGTTATCCTTAGGGATGTCAGGGTATCAGCACCATTTACTAGGGAATGCTTTTGTTGACAACCAACAATGCCAACAGTCCAACGGTGACAAAGTTTAGTCAGAGAGTAAAATCTGTAGTCCGTGCGAACACTGTTCGATAGGTAAAAATGGACCAAAAGAAGGTTGTTGCAAAATCCCAGGGGTAGGAAGTAAATCCAAATGCAGAATGTTAAACATAAAAAAAATGGTAAAAAAACCCTAAAAGAAAAAAATTCGTCTAAACAGTATGTTCGGTTAGGTATAATACGAGTAGTCCAAAACATAGAAATTAAATCCCTTATGCAGATTACCCCATTACACAAAAAGTTTAGAGAAAGTTCTTTAAACATGAAATACTTTAAAATATCATATATAACCCCTTAATTTAAAGAAATACTTTCTTGTAACCCCAAATAAAATATTCTTGGGAAAATTATACAAAAATCACAGTAAGCTCTTAGATTGAAGACTAAATATATGAAATATCAGAATCTTACCTTTTTCCACAAATTTCACGAGCATCAAATCGCCCAATCAACGAGCCTCAAATCGCCCAAAGTACCATAAGAAAAATGCAAACCTAGATTTAAGAAAGGAAGAGTTTCGGGGTCCGCAAATTGCGGATCCTGATAGCAAAATTCTCCGCGTCCGCAAATTGCGGATTTTAATTTTTCAATTATCAAGATCCGCAAATTTCAGATTTGGGCAAGAATTTCGGTTATTAAAACATAAATGTGCATGGGTAAGTAATTTGTAGATTCAAGCACATCATAAGCAACGGGATAGGCAAAGATAGGCAAATTATAAAACTATAATCTGTGCGCTGTGCTGTATAGTTTAAGGTGATCATATTTTTTTGAGTCATTACACGACATAAAAAATTAATGACCGGGAGGTCAAATTTTAGTCTGAATTTACTTACGCAAAACACATTAACATTACAAATATAAATATTTAATTGGTCAAATTTTACAGGATTTTGATAGGATTGGCTAAATTCTTAATATTTTAATACTATTCTGCTCTTCAATAATATAATAAAAGTTATTATTGCTTTAAAAGAAATAAAATAATGAAATATTCAATATTAAGTTACTTACAATACAAAGCTTTCAATCTATAAACAAAGGTTCATTGGCACTCGGTTGAAATCATTTTAATGCAATAGAATAAAATCTTAATCATTGGCCCAGTTCTCGTCTGGCGTCTTGTTAAGATTTTATTTTATTGCATTAAAATGATTTCAACCGAGTGCCAATGAACCTTTGTTTAGAGATTGAAAGCTTTGTATTGTAAGTAACTTAATATTGAATATTTCATTATTTTATTTCTTTTAAAGCAATAATAACTTTTATTATATTATTGAAGAGCAGAATAGTTCTTCATAATGTATAAAAGTTTTAATTTTCTTAAAAGTTAAATAAACTTTTAACTTTTATTCTGGAGAAAAACCAAATAATATTTTGTTTAAATTCTTAATGTTAATGTTGGTAAATTCAAAAAATTGATTTTCAGGGAGGTGAAATTTTCAACCTCCAAAAAATTGATAACCAACTACAGGACAGCAGGTTAAAAGGTAGGACAATCCTGTAAAATAGGTTCAAGACGTCTGGTCATTTTAGTATAGTTTATGTATTGTTCACAGTTTTAAGATAAATGCAACTATATTTAATCAAACGTTTTATTGCACAAGATAATAAAATTGAATTGGACGAATAAAAAAACTGAAAGGTGCTCATACAGAATGAAATCTATATAGAAAGTCATTTACAGGAAATACAGTACCATTTTGCAGTTATACGTGGTAATTTGGATAGTCCACTACAACTCTTGTGTATCCACATTAAACATGAATCACACCTTAAACTAGCTGTGTTTTGATCAATATGTATTTTGCAAATCACACAAAACCATGTTTTAACTTTTTCTCTGTCACTTATTAGCTTTCTTAGATTTAAAAAGGCAGATTTTTCGAAAAATACTTCCACTATCTTTAGGTCAACTTCATATTCAAAAATAAAACAACTTATAGATTCGCAGCTTTCTGGTAAATCCTTAGACTGAATTATGTAGTTCTTGTATAAGACGTTATTGATTAGTTCATCATCATTAAATATACTAAATAATATTTTTTTCTGCTTGATGACTAATCTCTGATTTATAAAAGGTACCATTTTTTTCTTCTTTTTTAAACCCACAACTGTCTTTTCGATTCATTTAGGCCTACCTTTTCTTTTCATTTTTAATGAAAACTTTATTTGTGACAAATATGTTTTGTTTGTTGAAGCAGTAGTATATAAATTAGCTGCTACAACGTTTTCAACTTTGATAATCTCTTTTTATGGTGAGCAAGACTGTCAGTTGTCAGAGTTATATTATTTTTATTTATATCCCAATTTTCACAAGGCGTGTCCAAGTAAATGCAACTTGCATTGGGTTTTGATGTTATGTCGCTGACATTTTCATCTTTTTCTCTTTCATTTGCACGTTGACAAGCATTCAGTTGTGCATCACTTTCCCTAATATGTTTAGTTGGAGTGCCCGTTGGATCAGTTTAATTTTCATTATAGTAATTAGTAACTTGAGGAATCTGTAAATTCAAAAGAGCCTTATACTTGTTTCCATAATCTTCTTCGGATCTTGAGAATGCAAGTCCTTCAAGAAGAGCTAGTACTGTATCCCGCTGATAGGAGGTAATTCCCATAGAATCCATAGTTATATTAGTACGGAAGCATTTTAATGTGTGGAATAAACATAAAAGAGTAGAGTGAGCGGCACTTGAACGAGACCAGACACCGTCGACATCAGGCGACGCCGCCGACGCCTTACGTCATATTTAGGAATCTTGCGCAACTCCATATTTTGGGTACTGCGCATGCGCCTGTCAATAGGAATCTTGTGCAACGCGATATTTCGGGCGTGGTCAATCTGTCACCTGTCATGTCAAATATCACGTGACTTAGAAAATGGCGGTTGGAAAAAGCGTTAGCTACCGCTGGCGCTAGCAACATTTGGCGTTAGTTGCCTTTGGCAACTTCTGGCCCTTAGGGCTCCAGGACCAACGCTTAGGGCTCCAGGACCAACGCTTAGGGCTCCGGGCCCCACGATAACGCTTCCCGCCTAAGTCCTGGAGGCCTCACGATCGCAGTGAAGTTAGCTTCATACGTCATATACTTAAAGTTTTAGGTGGGTTATTAAAAAATATTGACAAAATGGTGCCTACACTCACGTCATTAGGTTAAACTTTAAGGTGATCATCATAACCTCAAACTTATATGAATTTATGGCGCGAAAAATGACGTCAACATAACCTAGATAATATGGAGGTTGTTATGATTGATATAACTTTGCAGACACGTGGATTATTATTATTATTGACAAAATGGTGAACTTCCTACACTTACGTCATAATTAATACGTTAAACTTTAACATAACCTTAAACTTATCTTTAGGTCTTACGCATGCGTGACATAAACTAGAAATATGTTGTTATAATTAATACGATTGAAATAACCTGAAATTTACCGGCTTGGTTTTATATTAAAAATATCGACAAAATGGTAGACTTACACTTACCTAAAGCTAACTGGTTTGCAAGTAGGGATTACCACCTGCTGCGCAGCTCTAAAATCTTTAATAAGGACGTTCGAATGAATATAACAATTTGGGTGGGGAATTAACGCATGCGCAAACCATACGTCGACAAATTACTACATAACCTAGAAATAAGGCAGTCGCGCGAGTTTATGATGATGACTTGTAGGTTTAATATTAAAAATACCGACAAAAATATCTAAATAACAAACGTTATCAATACTAACGAAAATGGTAAATGACAAATTTATTATATACAAGGGTACTTACCAGGTCTTAGATGTCGTCTACAGCCGTTCCTACAACAGGGTAAATAGTTTACATCTCGATGAACAGGTGGCTGCTTCTTTAACAGGACGTACCTATTTGTAACAAAAATTTGTCAGAAAAAACAGTTAAAATAAGGGTGCATAGCATTGCGTTTAATTCTCGGTTTAATTGCTTCACCTTTTAGGTAGAAAGTAGCAAAACACTTATTTGCACCAAATAACATAACAAAAATTATTATATATAGGACACTTACCAAGTCTTCGATGTTGTCTACAGTCGGTTCCTTGATCGGTTCGCCAAACAGGTCGGTTCCTTGATCCGTTCGCTAAAAAGGTCGGTTCTTTAAACAGGTCGGTTTCCTAAACAGGTAAGTACTCTCTCTCTCTCGTGATTTATTTGTTACAAAAAAATATGTCAGAAAAAAATGTATTAATATACAGGGTGAAGAGCAGTAATTTAAACAAGTATAACACTTAATCGATTCACATAACTTTTTACAAAAAAATAAATATGAGTTAGAACGACACGTTAGTTAAACAACAGTAAGGTGGTAAATAAAAACAAAATCGTTTTAGGGGTTGAAATAAGCAAGACGGATTTGATTAAAAATATGTTTAAATTATTACATGGGAAAAGGGAAAGGATTGCCGATCTCGGTTGTGTCGGCTTTCTTCTGTCGGGAAGGGAAAAGGACGTAGGAAGGGTGGGGTTAGACGTAGTGTAAAAAGATATAGACAGGTATCAGGAATTCAAGACGTTTATACACAGGTACCTACAGCTAACTAGGAGGTATAAGTCATATCTTGAAAAAAAAGCGTTTATACACAGGTTCCTACAGTTAAGCAGGAGGTATAATTCATACTTTTTAAGAGGGGGCACACAGATTCCTAAAGTTAATTAGGAGATACAATTCTTACTCGTTCTTTTATCGTCGTGAAAAAGAGGTTATACACAGTTTCCCACAGTTAAGCAGGAGGTATAATTCATACTTTAGGAGGGGCACACAGATTAATAAAGTTAATTAGGAGATGCCCTTCTTACCGTCTTCAACCCCTTTAAGGAAGCAAGGAGGGATAGGTTTCGAGCTACTCGCAAGTTTTAGCCTTTTTATAACCATAAGGCACAGAGTCAAAATTTTCGATACGTTCTCTTTAACAAAAATTTGTTTGAAAGACTTTAGTTACAGGTCTGGTAATAACTTCGTGGAGGCGAGTCCTTAAAATATTATTGGTGGTTATGTATTCCTCAGGAGCCTCGTTTAGGATCATATCCCTTAATTTTTCAAAACTAACCTGTTTTTGAGTGTTATAATTAAGGATTGTGCCCTTGGCTTTAATTATATCGAGATGTTGTTTTTTATTAGTTATGTATACCTTAGAAGCATACAACTTAGGGCCTCCAAACACTACCTTCTCCGTAATCAGCCATCTCATCTGTCAGTTCACCTAAAAAGGTACCAATATAGGGACCTCGTACTGACCGGGCCAACACAACGTTCACGGTAGGAAGCGGGTTATATGCTTCGTGTTTATATGTCCAGTTTACCAGTAAAACATCTTCATTGACAGGGTGAATAGCATTTACCTCTATAGAGGGTTTTGATAAAAGATCAAAGAATTTACCCGTGTCTGTTACTATAGAGGTCTTATCCTGGTTTTCTCTTTGACCCATTTTTCCCCAAAAGCTGGTAATAACAGATTTACCTATTTGTCTACAACCAGGATTCAATTCGATTTCATCGAAACATAATTGTACCCCTTCTCTATTAAAATACTTCTCTATGTATTTGAGCTTATCCTCTTCAGACTGATAGGGCCACCCAGAGGCTTGTTGTTTTATTTTCAAAAAAACAAACCACCAGTTTTCGACACTGGATCGTATTGTTCGACCGTATATTTCCAAATTTCAAAAATTTCCATCATTTTGTAGCCCTTTCCTAAAGCCTTCAACACTAAGTCGATCACCCAAGTACCAGATAAAGACCGTTCTTCATCAGAATGGAAACACTCCTCTGAAGAATAATCTTTACAACAAGCAAAACAAAGAGGGAATAAAAGTTTATTATCGTGTTTGATCGGTAATACCGGGTGATAGAGTTTGTTAGGTGGAAGAATTTTACATTTTATTAAGCCATCAGTGGTTCTCAAATCAACAGAGCTACATTCTTCTTCAACAAGGACTTCTGGATGGCCTATATGATATTTCCCGTATTTGTTCACCCAAGGAAATAGAGAACAAACGTCAGCATAGCAAATTTTCTCCCCCTCCTTACATGAATAACATAGTCTTGTGGCGTCTGTACGGCCTCCATAAAAGGCGTCTCGAGGTTCCAACGGTGTTAAATTTAAACCGTATATATATTCTTTCTGAAATCTCACTCCCACATTTCTATAACATTATAGCCCAAACCTCTCAATCTTTCTGTTTTAAACAAAGTCGATTCATATAGGGACTCGTTGTCGTTGTCGAGGGATCATCGTACAAAGGGTCGGTTCTACCAAACTTTATACATCATGGGCATCCGTGATAATAACAGCCATGGAATTCAAAAACGTCTTTAGTTTCTCTACAATAACCATCAACCTTAACGCCACACACGACTGCCTCTCGCCCTCTAAATGTTTGTTCTATTTTAACCCCTCTACGTTTTTCCTCCCACAGTAGCCACTGAATTGCAATTTTGGATTGTAGATCTCTACATCTATAACCATTTTTAGGAACGAGCCCTATAGTTTGAGCTTTAAGATAGTTTCTTCTAAATATCCTATTGCACGCCCCCGGTAAGGTAATTGCTTCTGTAAAAGGATCTACGCCTCCGTCTTTTAACGTAAGCTCTCGAAATTTAAGACATGCCTGGGAAAGTATGTCTACGTCCGATATACAGTAGGAAACAATTTCTTTTTTAAACCAAATACATAATTTTCATTTACGGTTTACGAGTATCTACTGGCATAAAACTGTCGTGAGGTGAAGGTACATAGTTATTACATACTTTACAAAGTATCTCTCCGCAAGTATGTTGGCGTTTTTGCTGAAACGTTTTTAAACATGTCTTGCAAACAGCTATCCTGCTACATACATCATGTACCTTATGGTTATCAAAACACTCTTGTCCTCTAAACCACCTGTTACAGCTGTCACATAATATTTTCTGTTCTACGGAGCAAGGAGGAGATTGCTCACAACCAGGACATTTTTCTGTACATCTGTGTTTATCTTTATGATTATAAGGTACATGACAACTCTCACAATAGTAACTGCAGACAAAGGCAGACGTTAAAGAAGTGATAACGTTATAATGATTATTATCATACAATAAATTAATTTTCTTTGGCCCACCAACCCCTTTAAAAATAACTCCCCGACCCTTCGTATTATAGTCGTAAACAGTTATAGAATAATCAGCTAAATGTTCTTGAAATTTTTCGAGTTCGGGTATTCCACCACCCCCCTCGGACAAAATCGCACCAACCAAGTGCAATAATTCGCGCGCCTTCTCCAGTTGTAATGAGCTGTTTTCACGTAATTTCTTTTTCATAGCGTTGTTGTCAGCATATGCCTTAGCCCACAATAGCTCGCGCTAGACATAGGTTGTCCTTGTTTGTAATAGATATAATATCCTTTCTTGTAATGCTTTCTTCGTCGAAAGTATTGTACTTATTTACTCTGCCTGTACCTTTAGGCAATTTAACAGATGTAGCCCTGATACAGAAGGTTTCTGTGTCTAATCCTGAGGAATTTGATTGATACACCGAAGCAAACATATCCCAAATATCATCAAATTTATCAAATTTTACGGTTGAAGCCTCTTTAAAAGGTATCCAGCCATCACCACGACTAAACTCTTTCGAACAAAAGGTAAACCCGATTTTATCGTTTGGTTCTACCCCTTCCGACGCTTTTGTAACGACCTCTTTAAGACCGTCTCTTAATCAAGCTAAAGGGTCAGCGTCGGAAGGAACCGGTCTAATTTTAAAATCTATGATCCGACGCGCTAAGTTATATTTACTTACCTTGCGAGTAGTATCTTTGGTTATTAAAACTTTTCCATGTTGAAAATCACGCACACACACACACACACACACACACAAGAGAAAGAGTACAAACACGTCTGATCTGTTCGACTGAGCGGATTGCCTTTCAAGAGCAGAATGGGTGATGCGTTGCAGTTTACTTCTATTTATAACCTCGGTGTGCTGGAAAATAGAGTGTGTTCAGAACTTCGGGGTAAGTTCATAAATTATACCACTGCTGATTGGCGACTGGTTAAAATTATCTGGACGGGTAAAGAACGCTGATTGGCTAAAATAATATAAATCTTAAAAAAGATCCGTTCTCGCTGACAAAATTGGTATTACAAAGCTCAAGGAGGTCTAACCTGTTTGACTGTATAAAACAGAATGAAAATGTTGAAGAGTGCTTTCCTCTGGTTTCGTTGCTGTTGACCAATCACAGGGTACTTCTATAACTGTAACAAAAACAGTGTAAGTTTTCACCAACTATAAAGCCCGAGGTTGAGTTGTTTTTAAATTAGTTGACAGAAGCTTACGACGACAACAACAGCATCGATAAAGAGGTTATGGCTGAGAACTGTGAAATAATTAAGGAAACTGCTACGTCAAAAATTAAGTAAGTTAGAAGTGCTTTCAAGAAGCGGCTTGTTGACTATCAGTTAACGTCGAAAAATATTGAGGTTAAAGAGT
Source organism: Listronotus bonariensis (assembly GCA_014170235.1). Lineage (NCBI taxonomy): Eukaryota > Metazoa > Arthropoda > Insecta > Coleoptera > Curculionidae > Listronotus > Listronotus bonariensis. The sequence goes on along the minus strand of JACEGR010004025.1, from coordinate 49,135 downwards.
ATTTCGAAGACCTGAAATTGTAACGTTATAACTCTTTTAAAAATCTACTTCAGGAGTGCACTTAACTTAAAAGTTAGTATGGAGCTTTATGGTCTTTACTTATTACATATTGCCGAAATTAAAGACATTAAATCGTTCGGTTCAGAATATGTAGATATATGGCAATCAACAGATCAAGAAGAAATATTTAGTGAATTCCAATCTACATTACCTAATAAGGCTATTGAGGCAACAGAGGGTGGATGGATATTAGACAGAATATTATATCTCGAGCTTAAAGTGTGTAAGTTGGGCGGTCCGAGAAAATGACAAAAGAAGAAGAAGAAGTGCTGTATAATTTAATTAAATATTAAACATACCATGTATTTGATGTATTTTATGTTTAAACATACCATGTAATTTATGTTTTAATGTTTTAAACATACCATGTATTTTATGTTGTTCAAAAACTAGTTGGTTAAAATAATACATGATTCTGATTGTTTGAAAATACAAGTATGTTCAGAATTTAGACAAGACTCCATACCGCGCACTATTGTTGAGGTCTGTTGGGGTTTTTTTTGAAATTATTGATTAAAGGCTCTCTGATTGGTGTAAAGTCTTAAGAACATCATCTCTGATTGGTTAAAATTATGAGTTCAGAAAATACTATTTGGGTAAAAAAGTACGTTCAGAAACCAATTATTTTAACAACTATTTAGACCAATAAGAAACGAGTACTTGTTATTAAAATTTAGTTACATAAATACTTACGTGAAGGTCTTGAATATTTTAAGTCCAAAGCTGTAATCTGTAAAGAAAAATTCTGTTGTTATTTTCCCACCACCACGTTACCCCCGCTACAGGACATGAGCAACTTATCACATTTATTTTAGTATTGGACAAGCAGCCAAAGAAGCAACAATGTCTTGAGATTGTTTTTGGGGTCGACCATGTGACTGCTCTGAATGCACACCTGATTTAAAGACTATGTGCGAAGTTTGCCCGGAAAATGAAGGATATATAGTAGGTAGCATTTATAAAGTCGATAGAAAAGGTATAGGATATTATGATTTTGAAACCTACTGTGCGTCTTGTTATTATAAATATAAAGGATAATACGAAAAGGCTTATTTTGAACAATTAAAGAAGCTAGTTATGGAGAATCGCCCTAAGTATGTAGGAAGAAAATTTCTACTTGATGAGAGCTCCGTACCTTGGGAATATAAGAAGGCAGACGAAGAAAAGAAGTAGAAAAAATAAATATGTAGAAATTCTTTTGCTCAAATAAATGTTTATAAATATTTTGTTTTAATAATTACCCCATACCTCTTTAAGTTTGGATCGATTAAAAATATAAACGAGAAGAGTTTGATGTTCAAACTGTATCATGACGGAATACAGAATAACATACATTTTTTTTACGTTTATTCATCAACTATTATTAGAGCTAACAGTATAAGGGACATATCTTGTGAATTTTAAATAAACAATAAAAATATTGAACCGCCTTTTAATTTATCCTTTTATGATTAGAACCGATCGGTTCAACAACACTATAGAGCTGTTCTAATAGTGGTTTGTGCTGTTCTAGTCATTGTCCTGTGCCTGTCCACTCTTTGTCCTAATAGCGTCCAGTGTACTTCCTAAGGACGTCTGGTATTGAATTAATTTAATAAATATAGAGACTTTTAATATATAAGCTTAGTATGCAAGCAGCCTTCATAGAAGATGGACGCTACAAATATTAAATATTTACTTCTTGAAGTATCAAAATAGAGAAAATGAAATATATAGGGATAGATGGCGCTGTGTGCTAGTGAGTAGTGTTGTACATGTGCTCCAGTAAAATTTTGAAAGTTTTAATGTTCCTTTAGCAGATAATTACGAAATCTGTTGTATAAGTGAATCATAAGTGTGTATATTATTGGTGTAAGAAGTTGTTTTCCTGTAAGAAGTCTATATAATGAGTAAATCGAATCCAAATGTCAAGGAGCTTAACGCTCGTGTTGATAAGCTGTCAGAAGAATTTAAGGAAGGCCTTGAACAATTTAAAAAAGAATTCATAAAATCCAGGTATGATTCTAATCAAGCTGATCCCGGCAATGATTTGTTACAAAAATTAAAGTCATTTGAAGACAACATGACCGTTGCCATTAGCAAGTTAAAAAATGAAGTTAATTCCATTAAAACGGAGATGGATTCCATTAAACAAAAATTTAAACATTTTGAGTTAAAACGAAATTATAATTTTATTATTATTCATGGAATTCAAGAAAAAATCCGGATCTATATATGGAGGTTATAAATTTTTTAAATAATAAACTGGATTTAAAAATAAGTAAGGACGATATTAACCAGTGTTACCGCTTGGGTAAAAAAGGCAAAATACTGATAAGCCGCGGCCTATATCAGTGCAATTTTGTCGTCGTTGGACCCGGGATCTTGTTTATTCTAATAAACGTAAACTTAAAGGTTCTAAAATGCTAATAACGGAAATGTTAACATCCGAAAATTTAATGCTTTTTAAAAAGGCTCGTGATATCCTGGGAACATCGTCGTGGACTTATAACGGGTTAGTTTTTGTCGAGATGGATGGTGAAAAGAAGATAATTAGAAGTGAAAGTGACCTGGAAGACAATGAAAATTAAATGTGCAGTGCAATAAAATGTGGATTGAAAGGTCAGGATTTTGCCAATTTATACGTAATTTCTTTTCCTATGTTTTTTTGCAAAGCATAAAGCTTTTTTTCATGATCAATCTTTAAAGTTTATATATTGTTTTACCAATTCAGTTAAAATTAATATTTTTGTTCTGTTTGCTTTTTTCTTTACAAATTATTAGGTTAAAATTTGTTTTGATTTGGGAAGGAATTTATATGTATACAAATATATTTTTATTATAATTATATTTTTATGAATAATAATCATAAAAAGCCTTGATATTATCTTATTTTCTAAAGTTTTAATTTATCACAGTACTGCTGAATGATTTTTTGATTTTTACTTTGATATATGTATGTATACATTTTTGTTTCTTTAAACTCATATATTTTTTTGTGGGGAAAATATCTTTAATAAGGTATGTTATTACATTTTCTTTATATCTAAAATATTTTTTTTTTGTATATATGTATATGTATATATATATATATTTTTTTCTCATATACTTAAAGTCATTATGATTTAGAAAATCAATCTGATTTTTTAAAATTAACTTTGTATAATTATTACTAATATTGATATTTTTGTTTAACTAATGGAAAGTATGTTTGTTTACTTAGTGGAAAATAAAATAGAGTTCTTATTACATAATATATCGCTATAGGAGTTGTGTTACTTAAATTATCTACAATTACTGGAGCGTGTGGCTCCTGCTCATTACTTATATGTATTTGTATTTTCGCTTTTGCAGGCTATTTTTTTTAGGTGTACTTTTTTTAATTTTGTAACTTTAACTTGGCACTCGAGCAGCCCTCCCTTGTGCGTTGCGGAGCATACTTCTTTCATTATTATTTTTTTGTATTGACACATATATATATATATTTTTATTTTTATTTTTTTTTTTTGGTTTGCTACTTATTAAATTAATTTTCTATTTTCTTTTTAACTAAATAAAATCTTGTTAATTAGCATGTTGGTATAATTTGTATTGGAATAAATTGCTTGCTTTAGTTTATTATTGTTCGTTAAAGAAATGAATATTGCACATTTAAATACTCGTTCGATGCTAACCAATTTTAATGAATTAGTAGCTTTAATCTTGCATGAAAATTTTGATATAATTACTTTAACTGAAACATGGCTTTCCACTAATATAGATTCTCACATTGTTCAAATTCCAGGTTATAATTTTATTCGAAAGGATAGGCTTGGTAGGGGTGGCGGTGTTGCTGCATTTATAAAAAATACTCATAATTTTCAAGAGGTACATATTGATGATCCGGTAAGTGAAAACACTGAGTATATTTTAATTAAGCTCAAGTTAGGTGTCAAAACCTTTATTATTTGTACATTTTATCGACCACCCAATTCCAACTTAAACACCTTTATTAACGATATTGATGATATATTTTCTGTTGTGTGTCCTTTAGCAGATGAAATATTATGTCTAGGTGATATGAATGTGAATGTTTTTAACACTAATAATCCGTTAATTTCCTGTTTTGAATCATATGGACTAACACAATTTTTAAATGAACCCACAAGGATAACGAGCACCACGTCGACACTGATTGACCCAATTTTCTTCACAAATAGTGAACTGATTTCTGAAGTAGGCACATTAGCTGCAGAGGGAATTTCAGATCATAGGTTGGTTTACATCAACCTTAAAAATAAATCAAATAAGATGAAACCTAAAATTATCAGTTTTCGCAGTTTTCGACATTTTAATTTAAATATTTTTTTACGTGATCTGGAAAATCTTCCCTGGTTCGACTTAATTCGTGAAAATAATATAGATAAAAAAATTGAAATTTTGAACTCATTTATTTTGAATTTATTTGATCAACATGCACCAGTCCTAGAAAGAAGGGTGACCAAACCACCCGCCCCTTGGTTAACCGATAATCTAAAATTACTGATGAAAGAGAGGGATCGTGCTTTGCAGAAATTTAAAAAATCACGTTTACCAAATGACTGGAATGCTTATAAAGAAATTCGAAACTTTACTGTCACAATGGTAAGAAACGAGAAACGAGGATATTTACATTCAATTAATATTCAAAATAATGCAAAAAGTCTTGGGAAGCTCTTAGAAATTTAAACATATGCACATCAAATTCTGTTTCCTTACCACCCGCTCTTGCTAATCCTGAAGAAATAAATAAATATTTTTCTACGTTTTTTAGTATTGTCAACAGTAATAGTGATAAGAAAATAAAATATTATAATGAAAGTATTTTTCTCAGAATAATAGGTTTACTTTTTCACTTACAACGGTTGAGAAAGTAAATTCAATAATACATGAGATTAAAACGAACGCCTCTGGCGTAGACAAAATTTCTTTAAACATGATTAAATACTGCACACCATTTATTAATCAATATATTGTTCATATTATAAACACATGTATAGAAAGACATTATTTTCCCTATTTATGGAAAGTGGCCTTAGGAAAGCCTATTCCAAAAATAAAGAGCCTAAAGATTTTTCAGATCTTAGAATTGTCAGTATATTGCCCCTCCTTTCAAAGGTATTTGAAAAGGTTTTATATTATCAAATGAATGATTATTTTAAAGAAATAAAAATATTGCCTGACACGCAATGTGGATTTAGGGACATGTTTGGTACATGGGCTGCTTTGGCAGCGGTTACAAGTGATATCATTGAGGCGTATGATTCAGGGTTACTCAGTGTGCTTGTGTTGCTCGATTATTCTAAAGCGTTTGATAAAATTAATCACAAATTGTTAATTGCAAAGTTAAGATATTTCGGTTTTGATAATTCGTCGCTATCATTAATAACTTCTTACCTAAGTGATCGGAAGCAGCGGATTTCGGTTCAAAATTCGTTATCTTCTAGTGCCGACATTTTGTCCGGTGTACCACAAGGTTCTATTCTTGGTCCGCTATTTTTTATTATTTACACAACCGACATATTAAAATCTTTAAATTTCTGTAAAGTTCAAGCATACGCAGATGATACTCAAATCTACTATCACTTTCCAAAGAATATGTATGAAGAAGCCAGTGTAAACATTAATAAAGATCTTAACACTATAAGAGAACTATCATTTGAACATAATTTAGTTTTAAATCCTGAAAAATCAGTACTTATGTGTTTTGGCAACAAAAATAATAGAGAATTTTTAAAGAAAAATTTAAACATTACCTTGGATAATAAGTCATTAGAATTCACAGATAAAGCGAAAAATTTGGGATTAATTTTGGACTCAGATCTGCGATTTACAGAACATCTTAAACTCTTATTTAAAAAAGCTTATTCTAATCTAAGACTAATTTATTACAACCGGCATATTTTGGACCAAAAAACTAAAAAGATGTTATGTGAATCTCTAGTGTTGTCACACTTTAACTATTGTGATTTTATTTATGGACCTTGCCTAACTCAAATTGACAAAAATAGAATTCAAAAAGTACAAAAATCATGCTTTCGACTTATATACGGTATAAGAAAATTTCAACCTATAACATATAAAATAAAAGAAGATATATGTTTAACTATGGAATCTAGAAGATTACAACATCTGGGTACCATAACGCACAAAATTATAACTAATGCTGCGGCTCCGCCATGCCTTAAACAAAAATTTATTAGGCATTCCAATATTCATTCTCGAAGAACTAGATTTAATGATAAGTTTGTGATACCTAAACACAAAACTGCCATGTTTTTAAGAAGTTTCACATTTCAGTCAATATCTTTATATAACTCATTGCCTCAGTATTTTAAATTATTTAATATTAACAAATTTAAATATAAATTGAAAGATTTTTTACTAAGCAAGCAATAATTGAGGGAAAGAAAGGGTGTTGTGCCGCGTGCTGTGGGGAGCTGTTGGTGTGCTAAATTTTTTAAAGTATTGTTTTTTTTTTAAATATGTTATTCATATTTGGTCATACAAATCGATCTGCCATCTTTTATAGTACCATTTATTATTTTCCTTTTCTCTGCTGTTTAGGGGTTGAGTATGAATAGCTGTGCTAGACTTCGCCTTTACTCAGTAGAGGATGGGTTTTAGAAATATCCTAATTTGTTGTTACATAATTTTTCAAGTTTATTTATTTATTTATTTTTTTTGCCTTAATAAAGTCGTTATTTATTTATTTATTTTATTTTATTTATATCTAATTGGAAATAGTGATATTAAAATTATTGGAAACCATTTGTTGATTCATGATAATAATAAATTTCTCTTAAGAGAGGGATTATTTAACTTGCTGACACAAGATGTGCCCACAAAGTATTCGCCCAAGGACTTGGCTGATTATAAAATTATTCTACTTTTAACTGATGGCCATAAGAGAAATGATGGAAAAATTTTAGCAACACAAGGATGGAAATATCGACATATCATTGCCGAACTGTTTCCGCCTAAAAGATCTTATAAATTAAAACTCATGGGGTTTGTTAGATAAATGGAACCAACGCAAGTGCAAGAACCAAGTCAAACTAGCGTACAACCTAAAATATCTTACAATGACGTAAACGAGTTGGTAGAGCTATTGAGAAATTTGGAAGCCGCTAAACAGCTTGGTAATACCTCGAATGAAATAACTACTATTTTGAAAGAACTGGAACGCCTAGGTGTAATTGAATTTGTATTGATTTAATAAAAATGTAATAAATGTATTAAAAATTTATGGATTGATTTAATTACTAATCACTGTGTAAACGCACCAAAAAATTTATGTATAACAAAGAGGTCCTGTTAACATGTTAAAACTTGAATCGTGATGACGTAACACCTAAATCGGGCGATGACGTAACACTTGAAACGTAATGGCACTAGGAGTACCCACTCTCAGTTTGTATCCAAACTTCGAACAGAATGGTTGTTTTTCTAGTATTAATATTATGTGGCTCGGTGCTCTCGGCTCAGGAAGAAGCGTTGAATGTTACAGATTATTTAATAGAATACGGATATCAGACGGATGAAAACACAATTGTCGATGTATCTGAAGGCCTTCGAAAATTTCAAGAAGAATATAATCTCCCAGCGGATGGAACATTGAATGATGAAACTGCTAGTTCGATGAGAAAACCACGATGTGGAGTAAAAGACATTCAAAGTTTTTCTATTGACGCTTATCAAAAATGGCGAAACAACGACATCACCTGGACTATAGTGCCTCCTGTGCCGCGAGTACAGTATAAGAGTTTGGCAACTAAAGCATTTAAAGTGTGGTCAGACGAAGCTCCACTTACTTTTACATTTACTCTAATACCGCGCTTTGCAAATATTACCATATCGTTTGAAGACCCTATACACAACATGGCCGGAAGAGCACTACCGTGTGACTTTGAATTTAAACCGGGTGTTTTGGGACACGCATATTTCCCCGACTTGAACACAGATCATGTAGAAATTCATATGAACCGCCGCATAAACTGGGATACCTATCACCGATCCGGTCAAAAGAAAAATCTTTTTGCGGTTTTAGTTCATGAAATTGGACACGTACTCGATTTCCTTCCAATTCCTCTCAAAATGAATCAATAATGTATCCGTTTTATCTTGGCGGCAATGGTAGTTTAAGCCAAGACGACAAATGGGCTTTACAATTACTTTACAATAAACCATTAACAGAGAGAATGTCAAAAGTGTCTTTAACATCGAAACCGGTGACCAAACCTTTAACATCTACAACGGCGAAACCTTCAAGCACAACGTTGAGACCGATGACCATACCTTTAACACCTAGAATGGCGAAACCTTCAAGCATAACATCGAAACCGGCGACAACAACAACGACCCGAACAACAAAAATGCCTGAATTATGCGATGTAAACTTTGAACAATTAGATACATTTTTAATTGTTGAACAAAAATTGTATATATTTTATAAAAAGTATGTTTGGATTTTAAATTTAAATACCAAGGAAATTAAAAATCAACCGTGCTTAATAACTGATTGGTTACCGTTTTTACCCGAAAATTTCGAAAATGTCGACACCATCTATGAGAGACCAAATGGCGAAATAGTTTTAGTAAGTAATGAAATCTTTCACTTCATCTACTACAATAACTTTAACTTAATTAATAGAAAACACGTGTCTCAGGTTGTCTCATCAAATGCTCCTCTTAAAACTAGAGGTATATATAATCCTAAAGTCCAAGAAAAACAAGAAAAAAATTTAAATATATATATATATATATATCTATATATATATATATATATATATATGCCCATTTGTTAGGTTTCATCAGTATTTATGCTGTCGCTTTTGTTCTGTATAGATAAAGCCTACATCACGACCTTTGTTTTTTAGCAAATGGCAAGGATATTCAAAGAATGATTAACACCCACGTGGAAGCAAGCAAGATTGGACGTCAAATAGCCGAACAAGTCATGGACTTACAAAGAAGGAGTGCTGATTCTTGCTCCAACAGTCCCGATCCAGAATCGACGTTGCCAAATGTGAACAACGGGGAGGTAAGTTACGATCTCAATATATATTTTTTTAATTTACCCAACTTACAATGCATACAACAATCAATTAAAATTTTAGGCTCAAATTTCAACAAGTGTCCAGCCCAGTGATGCTTTTAGATCAAGTACAGTATTGCCAGATTTTTCCCAAAACCATAATCATTATAACAACGTGAGAAATAACGTTAGTTTATCCAGTGTTGCTACAGATCCAGGTAAAAATAATAATTTCAATACAGATAGAAAGCCCGCCCCCTCTAGAGCAGGGTTTCTTAAAGTGGGGTCCACGGACTTCCTGGGGGTCCGTGGTGTAGGTTTCAGGGGTCCGCGATAGCTCAGTTAAACCTTAAGATTATCCTTATAAGGAAATTATTTAACCACGAAGCAGTATCGAGTAACGGGTTAGCTAGAGAACAACTAGGTACAGTCAAAACATCTGGAAACATTGCAGATATCTTTTAAAGATTTCTTTAGCTTAGAACAGATTGGTAAAGAACATGGGTGCGTAATCCATTTCTGATTAATATGGGTAATATTAGCGATAAAAATCTTATTAAAGTTGACTTAATTGACATAAGATCTAAAGGAGTCTTGAAATTAAATTTTATACAAAAGGTCTTGGTGATTTTGGTGTTCTTTGAGTCAAGCTTACTCTCTTCTTGTCAAGCGAGCTGTGTCCTTTCTGATAACATTTGCTACGATATCTTGTTTCGATAAAAATGAAAAATCGGAATCGATTGAACGTAACAGGTAACCTGCAGCCTGACTTGTCGAAGATTATATATTCCACAACTTAACGTCCTTATTCAGGCCAAGCAGCTGCATCCTTCTCATTAACTTAGTCCCGGCAATATTTAATTAATGCTGGTAATATTTTTAATTGAACAAATTTCCAAAAATAGTGATTTTTAATATAATAAATATTTCATAAACAAGGCATGTTTTCTTTTAATAAAATTTCTTTGACAAGGGTCCATGGAGATCTTAAATTCTGTAAAGGTATCCGTGTCTGCAAAACGTTTAAGAAACCCTGCCCTAGAGGCACATAAGCAAATAATTTATAAAACAAGAAATAAAAATTGAACTTAAAGGAGTTGTAATTCGAAAACTATTGACATTTTGAAAAAGTTGTTGTAGCTGTTCATTATTTTATCATGTAGAATAACCGTCCTAAACTTTTTTAATCGATTTTTAAATCACCCTGTATAACACAAAGTACTTAAAAACAAAAAGGAATCTCAGATGGCAACAAAATTTAACGATACAGAACAGTGATTCAGTGATATTCATTAGACGTATATACATCTAGCCAATTCTCAAGGTTTATAGGTATTCCGGATATGATGGAGCCTCAGGCTCGCTTTGTTGAGGTTAAGACCATCTTTTTCCACGAAGTGGCAAAAATTCCACATTGAACCTTTTGAAGATTAATACACATAGTACACATACATACCTTTTTTGAATTATGCAGTTGTTTTTAATAATACTTTAATCAGAGTTGGGTCAAATACTGAAAAGCTGTATTCAAATTCGAATACCAGATTCTAAAAAGTATTCCAAATCGTTAGGCATTCGAGTACCAAAAAAAAAAACAGAATTCCGTATTTACGTGGTATTCATGGATAATTTTTGAAGACCAAAAAAAGGTTCTCACATCTAAACAAAAAAAAACACAAAATAGTAAATAGTAAATTCAAATATGGAAAGAACCTATCTATTTTTCGACGAAGTAGTTTGGACATTAGACGAGTGTTCATTTGGGCCATCACAGCACAATATAATGTCTGATTTGTTTAATGGTATTCCTGCCCAGATTGACGGTGTATTCCGCTACAATAATGGACGGCTTTATATAATTCGAAAATGCATGTTTTATGAATTTGACGAGTTTACTAATAGTTTTATAAAGTCTGGAAGAATGGATTTAAATTTCTTTGGTATCAAATGTCCTAATTTAGGTTTATTAGAACACCTAAAGACATTGTTAACTAGTATAGTTACCAAGGATTCAAAAAATTATATCAATAAAGAGTTACCAATAAATAAGTTTTTATTTAAATACCCTATCAAAATGCTTAATTCGTAATCTACAAGTCAAGACCCTTCATTTGAGCCCAAACAAGGCTGACGACCGGAAGTTGCGGTCGAAAATGGCTATTATAGATTTAATACCTATAAATTAAAAAGTTAAAATATATTAAAAAAGCTTACTTTGTAATCTACAAGTCAAGATCTTTCATTTGAGCCCAAACAAGGGTGACAACCGGAAGTGGTATTGCATATTTAACGTCTATAAGGCGCTAACAACTTTGTTTATTTTTAAAACATAATAAGAAATTGTTTAAAATGTATTAGCTTTTCTTTAATTTATACAGAAACCATAGGGGGCTCTAAAGTTATTATATTTAAGTTAGCGATTAAAGTCAATGACTACTAGTAATTATTGTAGTATATTCAATATTTATCAAATTTTGATACACCCGATTTAATATACGAAAAATTCCTGATATCGTATTAAGACCCTGTATAATACTGCAGTAAATAAGTTAATATTTTAAATCTTTTGTATATTACTAAGACTTATTAAAACCCTCTGTATATAACTAAGACTTATTAAGACCTTGTCTACCGTCAACTAAATAATCTAATATTTAAAACCCTCTGTATATTACCAGAACCTATTAAGACCCTGTATATAATGCCATCATATTTATGCTTATACTAAATAAGTTAATATTTTAAACCCTCTGTATATTACTAATACTTATTAAGACCCTGTATATACTGCCATCATATTTATGCTTATACTAAATAAGCTAATATTTTAAACCCTCTGTAAATTACTAATACTTATTACGATCCTGTATATACTGCAGTAAATAATCTAATATTTAAAACCCTCTGTATATTACCAGAACCTATTAAGACCCTGTATATTAAATACTGCCATCATATTTATGCTTATACTAAATAAGCTAATATTTTAAACCCTCTGTATATTACTAATTCTTATTAAGATTCTGTATATACTGCAGTTTGCTAAATAAGCTAATATTTTAAACCCTTTGTATATTATTAAGACTTTACCTGAAAACATTCTGCATTTGCTTTAGAAAATATCCTATATATCGAAACGGAAATTGGCAAAAATAAGTGAATTAAAATGCATAAAAACTGTATTTTTTAAAAAAGGGGAACAATATGAGCCGCCCTGCGTGTAGGAAAGCGGTAAGCGGTGTAATTACCCCATGCAGTTATATTTAAATTTATTCTTAATGCCCTAATTTATCATTTAAACAAAAATTTTAAGAAAACTTATGTCTAGAAATTGGCCTATTTAATTTTTAAATCTGACATACGAAAACCATTGTACTTTTAGCGCTCGACTAATATTTTAAAAATTAGGGTTGATACCCCTACAAATTATATTTAAATATGGTTCCTAAGTCCTAATTTCGTTTTTGAACAAAAATTGTAAATATCGTATGTACTGAGACCGAAATATTGAATTTTAAATTTTGATAATGTTATGAGTGATTTTTCTCTAAGTTTGAAGTTAATTTTCTCGATATCTGTCAATAGAAAATTTATAATTTTTAGCTTAGAAGCAAGTTTAAGGCTTTAGGAACACCCTGAAATAGTTTTTAGATTCAAATTTATTTGCCGAGCGCCACAATGTGTATATCAGAATTTTTTCTTTAAAACCCAATATTTGTGAATTGTTTTCAAGGTTTAAAGTTTATTTTCCCTATTTCTGTCAATACAAAATTTATAATTTTTAGCTCGGAAGCAAATTTAAGGCTTTAGAAGCACCCCAAAATTGGTTTATGATGGGTTTTAACTTCAGATTCAGAAAACTTATAATTTTTAGCTCTTAAGCACCTTCGAGCCATTTTTACAATATAGGTAAATCATTAAAATAATTACCAACTTTTGAGTTACTTACTGTTTTTAAGTTCAAATATTTTTTAATTTTTAACAGTTTACATACATTTTATAATTACTTAATACTATTTCAAGAACAAAAACATTAAATTATAGTTCTTATGGCCAGTATTTAAGATTTAACTGATTTTTTATTATACGGAGTTTTAAATGCATTTTTAAGATTAAAAAGTTGATGTATGCATATAATATGTTTACAATTAAAGTATGTTACTTACATGGCTTATTGGTATTTCACTAAAATAAAAATGTTAAATATTTCACAGTACACACTGTTGTAGTTGAAGCAGAAATGGCGCCCATCTACTATTCAAATTTTATTTTTGCATGCTACTAGGGTCTATTTTTACTCCTTTATCATGAGTTGCGGTTAGGCCTTATCATATGACTTGTACATTATTCTAAGTAAGACTTTATGTTTTTTTAGGTTTCGATTAATTAATATACCAGGTGTCCCCAATAAGAATATTACTTTGTTTTAATTATTTTAAAACTGTGTATTATACAGAGTGTTTATAAAAAAGCGTTGCGGCAAATTTATAACCTACCAAATATTAAAATATATTTATTTTTTCTGAAGTTAGCTTGTGTTATTGAACGTCTTTTTTAATTATTTTGACATTACTATATTTATAATTCTTTTTAAATATTAGATCAGTATTCTAAGCATCCTAATTTTTTTATTTTTTTTTTTTTTGAAATTATTCTGTTTTATGAACAGTAAGCGGCTTTTCCCTATAATAATTTTTATAGTACGTGAAATAAATATTTGTACAAAGAGCTAATATATTATTTTTTATCGAATTTAGATTCTTTTAGTGGCAATATTTTTAAGCAAGTATAATAACCACTACTAATGATTTTTAGAGCGTAAAAAATAGCGTGCAGTATTTATAATATTTAAAATATATTGTACGTACAGGTTTTTATTACACTTAAACGGTAAAAAGACCACAAATTGACAAAAATTTTAGCAAAGAAATTCCACAACACTACCGTAGAAGCGTCAGTTGGTGAATCACTAGCAGCTGTTTTAAAGCAATGTCTCACGCTCTTATCAGTAGGCGTTGCAGTTTTATATTTCCTTTAGCACACATGTGCTGATATAGTTACCCATAGGAGGGCAAAATTTTTTATTAAGTTTTCTTTTTATTCTATTATAATTTATTATTATTAATTATAATTAATATTTTAATAACATTAATATTCCGTGCAAAGCCCTTTTAGAAGTTTAGAATTGTAACGCCACTGTGCACGCTAACGTTCTGCATCTGCGCTTAAGTCTTTGGCTTAAGCCCCAGGCTTAAGCGTAAGGGACGCTATGCCTAACATGTTAGGCAATTTTCGTTTATGCCCTTAAAAATCGAAATGAAGCGCGATTAAGGGATCAGTTCACGTCTGGCAGCCTCGTTAAAGAACTATTTTATGATTAAACAAACATAAAGTAGGTCCGACCGGAAGCCCTTAAACCTGTGTTGTGACAGAATTTTTAACCTGCCAAATATTATGACTCGAGTTGAAAATTTACTCTAAGAGATGTAATATTTGACTGTTTCCAGCCAGTTAAAACGGGAGAAGAAATTATGTTACAACACATTTTGATGACGTCACAACTACTGAGGTAAATATATTTACATTTTGTGCGCAATCTTATTTTAACTCAATTTTAGTCAAGTTTATCAATATCTTTTAAAAATTAAGCATGTATATTTACTTACTTTGTTCAAAACTGCTTGACGGCTTGTTAATATTAAGATAAAGGGTATTTATCTAATGTCTAATGGCTTGTTGACCATGTGATACCGATTTTTTATCAATTTTGGAAGTAGATTACCCATGCCTAAAAGTCTGAGGTTATGTGAACCGAACATACTTATCCAAATTACTCCTATTCACCCCGTATATTACTTTAACTTTTTGTTTTGACATATTTTTTTAACAAATAGGTCTTGATTTTGTTACAAATAAACCTGTTTCACAAGAGAGTACTTACCTGTTTGGATCTGATACATCCGGTTAAAGGAACCGCCCTCTATTAATCAATCCGTAAACTTCCCATTGCACGAACGGCCCTGTTAAAACAGCTGTAGTGTCCTATTACTCCATTGATGTTCGAAACATTATCATGTTTATAGACTGTTTAATTTTTGGTGCAAATAAGCTATTTGAATAGCCTAATAATTTAACTAAATTATTCGAAGTATTTCACTAGTTTCTACCTAAAAGGTTATGTGAACCGATTAAGTGCAAGCAATGTACCGCTATTCACCCTGTATTTTAACTGCTTGTTCTGACATATTTTTGTTAGGTCTTGATACGCCCTGTTAAGCCGCCTTTTGATCGATCCGTAAACTAACCACCCTGTTCGGCGAACCGCCCCTGTTCGGAGAACCGGCCTGTTTGGCGAACCGCTCCTAGGAACCAATCCGTTTAAAAAACCGACCGGTTCGGAGAACCGACCTGTTTAAAAACTGACCGGTTCGGAGAACCGCCCTGTTTAAACAGCTGTAGACGACATCGAAGACTTGGTAAGTGTCCTTTATATATAATAATTTTGTTATGTCATTTGCGTTAGTATTGATAACGTTGGTTATTTAGATATTTTTGTCGGTATTTTTAATATTAAACCTACAAGTCCTCATCATAAACTCGCGCGACTGCCTTATTTCTAGGTTATGTAGTAATTTGTCGACGTTAGGTTTGCGCATGCGTTAATTCCCCACCCAAAATGTTATAGGCCTTTGAACGTCCTTATTAAGGATTTTAGAGCTGCAAAGCGAAGTGGTAATCCCTGCTTGCAAACCAGTTAGCTTTTAGCTGAGAACCGGCTTTATGCAGTTTGAAAGTGCCTATTTTACCTAATCTCATATTTTTATTTTACCTTCACCATTTTGTCGATATTTTTTTAAATAATAAACCACGTGTCTACAAGGGTTAAGTCAATCGTTTCATAAAAATGCCCCCTTTCTAAGTTATGTCATGCGTAATACCCTAAGATAGATCTAACAACAAAATTTTAGGTTATGGTATTTTTAGCTTATACCACTTGCCGTACGGCGTCCTTTTCTTTCGCGCATGCGTAGGACGCTGAGATACCTTCATATAAGTTTGAGGTTATGTTGACTAGTTTAACCTAATGACCAAGCCGGTAAATTTCAGGTTATTTCAATCGTATTAATTATAAAAACATATTTCTAGTTTATGTTCACGCATGCGTAAGACCTAAAGATAAGTTTAAGGTTATGTTAAAATTTAACGTATTAATGATGACGTAAGTGTAGGAAGTTCACCATTTTGTCAATAATAATAATAATCCACGTGTCTGCAAAGTTATATCAATCATAACAACCTCCATATTATCTAGGTTATGTTGACGTCATTTTTCGCGCCATAAATTCATATAAGTTTGAGGTTATGATGACCACCTTAAAGTTTAACCTAATGACGTAAGTGTAGGCACCATTTTGTCAATATTTTTTAATAACCCACCTAAAAGTTTAAGTATATGACGTATGAAGCTAACTTCACTGCGATCGTGGGGCCCCCAGGGCTTAGGCGGGAAGCGTTATCGTGGGGCCCGGAGCCCTAAGCGTTGTTTCCGGAGCCCTAAGCGCCAGAAGTTGCTAATGCCAAAGGCAACTAACGCCAAATGTTGCTAGCGCCAGCGGTAGCTAACGCAACTATTCTGTGATTCTTCTTTTTTTCCACAAGATTCCTATTGACAGTCGCATGCACAGTAGCCTAAATATGGAGTTGCGCAAGATTTCTAAATATGACATCAGGCGTCGGCGGCGTCGCCTGTGACATCGGCGGTGTCTGGTCTCGTTCAAGTGCCGCTCAGTCTACTTAAAAGAATAGAACTTTCAGGAAATTCTTCCTGGAGAACTTTCCTTTCAGTAAAATCTTTGTCTGTATAGATTACTAATGTTTTCATCCAGTCCGAATTAAACTTCTTAAATAGCTGAATCATATGTAAAATGTTGTTAGTTGATTCATTACTTAAAAGAAATGTAGCGGCCCCTTCCCCCTCACCATTTCCATTGATAACCATTATAATATGCAGTGGCATTCTCAGATTATTACGTTCATATGTGGCATCCATTAAAAATATTTCAGGATAGGTCTTAAAAGATGCTAACATTTTGCTGCTTTGAAAATAAATTCCTTGTCAACAACTATCTCTACTACTGAACCTTGATCTTTATTTAAAATAGCAAGTACTGATTCCAACTCAACATTTTCATTTGACTTAACTCTGTTCCTTATATTTGAGATATCATGAAGGAGGATATTTTTGCCGGTTTTTTGTTGAATATAATATAATCTTTTAAAAGCACTCGGTTGCATTTCAAGGTTAAGAGAGTTTTTACTTCATCTGTTTCATTTTTATTACGTTTTCTTTGCTTCGGGAGACATTGAAACACATCTTTATTAATTGTATGATTGTGTTCATCAATAAACTTTGATAAAATTAAATACTGTAAATCATCACTTAAGGTGAAACTTATAAGGAAGCGACATCCTTCTCGGCAACTGCTAGAATAAAAATTGGACTATATAAACTAATTTCGTTCAAGTTAAAATCCACTAAAACTTACCTTACTGTTCTTTTACCTAAACTCCTGGATACAAATTTTTTTCCACCTTTTGAGCAGCTATAAACAATTTTGTAATATTTTAAAGCTTTATTGCAATTTGCTAATTTTTCTCGGTAATTTGTGCTTTAGAGAAGTTATTAGTTTAGAATCACGTTTGTATAGTTCCACATAATTATGTTTTTCATATTCTTTAATAATTAATTCAATTTCTTCAAAGGATGCAAATTTTGAATGTATTTTTAACGGTAGCATTTTTAAATGTAAATAAGAAAAAGCTAGGTTATATTACAGGCTTTTATGCATTCCCTATTTACGGACTTCTAACATCATAAAATAGGAATCCGCCAATAGCGGATATATATTATTTAAAAATCCGAGTCCGCAATTTGCGAATCTTGAACCTTACAGAATCAGGTTCCGCAAATTTTCCATGCTATTGTATTGGCGGATCCCTAATAAAATAAAATCGGAGTACGCAATTTGCGGACCCCGAAACTCTTTTTTAGGAAAGCCAATCTTACCTCACGTGGTTTTAAAATCCTTCCATAAAAGACGAAAATTTTCCAAAAAAACAGATCCGTGGCCAACTCCACTCTGTATAAAACGTACCTCCAGCACAAAACGAAAATTTACTAGACTTTTTGACCTCTTAGATGGTCAGAGGCAAAAGGAAAGACCTTTTTCGGGATTTTTCGTCGTGGTATTTTTTTAAAGGTAATTTACCTTGGAACATTTAGCTAAAGTTAGTTTTTAAGAGAACCAGTGTCGTCCTATTTTATGACATATACGTTTCGGAAGAACTTCTGTGAGACAATACACCATAAATCAAATTTACAATTTTTCTATACATCAAATTGAAAAATATAAACACTCAAAGATAAATTATGCAAAGGAAACAACTAATTAGTTTCTGAAACCAACTAATCAGGCCGCACGACCCTGAGTTTCTTCGTTTTTCTGCCACTCAAACTGGCCCTAAGCCACCTTCACAATGAACCAGACAGTACTGACCAAATTCGCCTGAACTCGCAAGTGACATAAAAAACATAACCTACCTTTACTTTACATATGTCAAAACATAAATAAACACAAAATGTACAATATTTTAAAATAATACCGACTAATTATGCGATCGGCTTTCGAAAAGAAGAAAGGCAATAACATTTCCAAATGCATCACCTGTTCTAGCTGTAAAAAAAGAAACAACATTATGAGGAACAATCGTGGGCTAAAACTACTCTTTGATGTAATGTACCTAGGTTTCGTTAAGGTAATTATTAAAACTTGTTACGATGCAATTTTGAAACCAAGACCAACTTTATTTTTGGCAAGTAAACTATTGCCTTAGATGTTGTTTTTTCTTTTATTTTATGATCTACCAGCTTTTCCGGATTTTGGAGTCTAGATCTTGGCATCTCTTAAGGGTAGAACTGTATTTTCCATTGGGATATATGTTTTCCATTACGTAAGTTACAGCTGGGTTAATTGTGTTGTTTAAAAGGTTTATTTTTTGATGCGTTGTTAAGTAGGATAATAATATAATTTATTTTTTTTATCTTGGTCTGTATGGTCCCATGGTTTTCAAATGGAGCCGAGTCATTGTCTTGAGCTGGTAATGCTGGTCTACTGTATGGACCACATTTACCTCTATTAGGTGTCATTCTTAAAAATATATAATTCTAAACTATTTTAAGGTTAGATTGTGTAAATAAAATGCTGCTTCTAACACAGCCAAAGAAATTTGGTACACAAGCTAATTTTTCATGTACAGGGTGTCCAACAGAGCTGTATTATCCATTAGGCTGACTAGGCTACAGCCTAGGGCGGCATGAAAAAATAGGCGCTAGACAGGGGAGTTTTTAAAAAAGTTAACGTTGAGTGGGGATTTTTAGTGACTAATTTGCTGTGAATGGGGTAGTTTGGAATGAAATAGGCACATAGGCGTGAAAAGGAGGAATAATGACCTCTATTTTTTTTGGTCTCCAAAAATTTTTTTTATGGAAAATAGGCGCTATCAGAATTGTAGCCCAGGGCGCCTCAAACGGTTAATACGGCCCTGGTGTCCAAGAATATGTGGACAATCTCGCAGATTCATATAGAGCACGTAAAAGGAATGTGACAATTATAAGTAAGACTCTTTTAAAGGGTATCCTTGTAAAACATTTTCTTTTATTAGTTCGTCAGGGGCGGACTAACCCTTATACGATAGTGAAAATTGAAGGGGTTAGAATAAAAACGGTATAAGGAACATAAAGTCTGTTGACTTTAAAAAATCCAGAAAATGTTTAACTCAAATCATTGATTGCTCTTATTATAAAGAAAATATAAGATTTTTCTTAAAACCTGAGTTTTGGGTAATAATTTTGTGTTTTTTTTTGCAAAAAGAAGCACTTATACCCTTTTCCCAAACACTAGTTCAATTTGATTAAAATAAAAGAAAAAAAAAACATTTCGAAACATTAATCAGAATAAAGATTGTTAACAATCATGAAACTAATCACTATTTTCTGATTCAGATTTCAGTATAGCCATATCCACCTCACTTTCAGAATCCATCGTATCATTAGAAGTGTCAGCTGTAACCTGCTTTGATGTAGATGCAGCAGCTCTGATATTAGTTTGTTTTGTTGTTTTTGTTGTAATCTTTTTCTGTACTTTTTATTGCCATGTTTTAATCCGTTATAAAAGTCATGGTGTCGCGGTGGTACGTATTCCATGAGGGACTGCAAGTTTATCCATTTCTCTGTGCTGATGCTAAGAGAATCCTCATTTAATTCGGAGCAAAATACATTTTCCAAATTATTGGCTGGTCTACCTTTACCCAAGTAAGGGCAGGTACATGTAGAAAAAGGAAGGTGTTTAGAGTACTCTTAAAATCAAAAAAATAAATCTCCAAATGGTTGCTATATTTGAAGTGGCAAATTTGCCTGAAATTCAAAGTATTTTTGGATCGCCTATTATACCATTGAGATGTGCAAATGAGTGGAAATGCTATTTTTCCATAGAATGTACTGAAAAACGTTTAGAAGCTAACATTATCATATCAGTCCAGTCCAAAGGAATAAATACTTGTGGAATTTTTCTTTTACATTTTTCCATAAGGCCAAAAGACCGGTCACACTCCATATATGTGTGACCGGGTTTCAAAATTTATGTTCAATTTCTTCAACCTGTGTGGCTCTAACTAAAAACAAATAATTTGCATATATTTTTATTTTAACTGCCACAAGAATCACTATAGGCGATCAATCTTTTAATATTAGGTGGCAGGGATTTTACAAAGTGTAATAGCAGTGGCGTGTCGTGATGAAAGGGGCGGGGGGCGAAGACCTCAAGGGGCGCAAGGATAGGGTCAAACACGTTATAAACTTTTTTAAATAATACTACATGTAATTTTAAAATTTATTAAGATTATAAAATGGATTACAAAATATTTATTCTAAAAGTTAGCATAGGTATACAAAATAGTTATTCTAAAGATTTAAGCGTCTTGTTTTAACTGATTTAAAGGAATCTATTATTTCATCTATATTTAGGTCCTGTGCTGTGTCTGCTTCAATACTGAGAAGTGATAAATAATTTGTTCTATCTTGTGTGCTGGTGCACCTCTGGTAATTATTAATTCAGTCTACTGAAAGAACGTTCTGCACCAGCACTGTTGGTGGCTATAGTGTAAATAATCCTCAGTAGTGCACATAAAGATGGATACGAAGCCTCTAGGTCATTGAAAATTAAAAATGATAAATATTCGTCAGGTGCAAGTTTGTTGTCATTAATTTTAATTTCTTCTAACAAACTGCAAAAATGCTTATATTTTTCAACTACAAAAGGTTTGCTATCCGCTTTATACAATAACTGTAGATCCATGAGACATTTTAATCATCATTGACCTCCATATTCAATAAACAGTTAAATTTTTGACATATATTAAGGAAGTCTTCAAACCGATTCTCCAAAGTACCAGGTAAAATATCTAAAGTACCATAAAACACTGATATCTTAAAATTATCTTCAGAAGTTTGATGTAGATAATCATTCTGGATTTCATCATGAAATTTTTTTATTCTTCTTTGCCTTTTTGTGGAAAATGATGTTAACGTATTGCATTTATTTGCCAAAATCGTAGCCTGTTTTTTAAAAATATTAAAATATTGTTCACTTCTTAATGATTTGAGATCTTTAGTTACCAAAGTAATCATATGAGCAGCTGTACATAAGTTGATATTAACCTTTTGCAAGTGATTCGACAATATATTAATTTTATTTAGCACTTCTTTCCAAAAGCAAAGAAGAAGTTTAAATTCAAAAGTCTGTATCATGACTAATATACCTTGTGCTTCTGCTGTCTGTTGAGCAGTACAATTAATTATTTCGCCCGAAACAATTTTTTCACAAGTTTCTTCGATTATACAAATATTTACAAAAAAAGAATCAACTGCTCTATTGTGACTTGCCCATCTTGTAGAGGAAAGCTTTTTCAAAGTTAATTTATTTTCCAGCTCGTTGGAATGAAGCTCTTGAATATTTCTAAACAAGTTAGTTCGTGGAAAGCTTTCGGAAATAAAGACGTATGTTTTTTCTAACACCCCAAAAATAGTTTTACTTCTGTAACAGCGTTTACAGCGTCTACGAGAACTAGATGCAAATTATGCGCACAGCAATGGATATATATAGCCTCAGGGACAATGTTTTTTATTTTAGCTTGGAGACCATTTAAGTGCCCTGACATTACACTAGCTCCGTCATATCCCTGGCCTCGACATAATTTAATATATAAGTTTAAGTTCATAATCTCTTCAGTGATTGTTTTTGCTGAACCGTCAGAAATATTAATAAATTTTAGGAATCTCTCTACTGGCACACCTAGTTTATTGACAAAACGAAACGATAAGGACATTTGCTCCTTTTTGTTAAAATCGAGTGTTGAATCTACAATAATAGAAAAGAAAACAGCTTCTTGAATTTCTGACGTAATTTTTTTCGTCACTGCTTTAAATAAATGTGCCAGAATCTCGTTTTGAATAATATTGCTTGTATATTTGGCCACGACAGAGGAATGCGCCAAGTGATTTGCTAATACTGCATCATATTTCTTAAAAAGATTAACAAGTTCTAGGAAATTGCCCTTGTTTTTACTAGTGATGGATTCGTCATGACCTCTTAAAGGTAAACACTGCTTGGCTAAAAATAATATTATGTCAATTAAACGTTTTAGGGCATCTCTATTTCTTTCAACTTTCTTCGACTTTCTTCGTGTTGCTTAATTTTTTCTGGTCCTTTTTTAAAATTTCTAAAACCTTGTTAGGGGTCCGACCACACTGTTAAATTTAAAGATGCAAAAAGCCAGCAGGATAAACAAAATAGGCAGTTAGCTCTTGGAGAATAAATAAGCCTGTTCCTTACCTTTCCCTCTGAGTTATACCAATTTGGCTTAAACCCTTGATTATGTGAATCAACCGGAAAATTAAAATTGTCACGTAAACGTGGCTGACAAGCGCCTACAGAAATAATTTCTCGAATTTTTTCGGGATTTAAACATGTGTTCTTAAATAAAAACGGATCACTTGGAAATTCTATATCAGTATTGTCTGTAGGCGCGGAAGCGGAAACTAGGCTTATTTCCAGATCTAAAAAGCAAAACAGGGTTAAAATTGAAAATTAAATAATGTTTAGTTATAAACTGTTAAAAAAAAGCATTATTTTTAAAATGTTTAATGTGGTACTTACCATCGGCTATGTTTTCCTCATTTTTTAAATTCTTTTCCCACTCTCCTCGTCGTCGTTAATACTGCTATCTATGCTGTCATCACTAATTTCCGTATTTTTTAAAATTTATCGCTTAATCTCTGGTCTAAAAAGCCAAAGAGGGATGAAATTAAAAATTAAATAACCTAGTTAAACTGTTGAAAAGCGTATTATTTTTAAAATTTTAAATGCCAGTTGGTACTTACCATCGACCATGTTTTCCTCTTTTTTTTAATCACTTTCCTGCTGTCCCCGTTATCAATACTGCTATCAGGGCTGTCATTACTGCTTTGCGTATTTTTTATAAATGTATCGGACAATTCATTACTACACCACGCGTTACAGTCCTTTACGTTTCTATTACATTGAATATTAATATTTTGTATACGGTCTGAGCCTTCGCCTTCGTCTTGCATTTCAGAAATCCTACGAGGAAAACATTAACGCTATATTTTTATAAATTATTTTTTACACAATACAATCGATACAGGCATACTCTGTATATACCCATATGTTATTTCAATTGAAATTCTGCTATGAAGACTAATCATAAAAGTGAATAGTGTATAATTAATAATTATTAATTATAATTGCCTGATTTATAATAAACTACGCTATAACTTTTAACTACTTAGTACTTACGGAGCCTGGTCAGCGAGGTTTTCTTTGCAGACCAAAATTTTTTTAAAACTTGCTACTTGCAGAAGACGCTGAAGCCAAGCGTAGTTTTTTCTCCCGCTCTGCTCGGTATGCAGCTCCAGATTTCCTTTTAGATTTTTTGTTACAATTGGAATTTATTTTTATTGTCACAGTTCACTAATTTACTAACACGTACTAAAACTAATAAAAATCAAGTCAAGCTAAGGGCACACAAAGAAAGGAAACACCTGTAAAGCGGCCACATAATCGATGAATATTTCGGTCGGTGATTTTCCGAGTATATTTCGTATTTCGGGGAATTACCAATGTGTTCTCGTATTCATTTCTATATAAATAAATGAAGCTGCGTTCGAGAAATCGACCGTAATATAACTTTATGCAAATATTGATGAGTACATTCATATACATATGTAGGGATATTTTTGTGATATACTGTTACTGTGATGATTATGTTATTTACGGCGGCTTCGTTTGTTTTTGTTTCTTGTTTTAAATTTAGTTCTTCTTTTTCAAAGGGCGCGGATGCACTATGCGCATGGAGGCGGGGGGGCGTTCGCTCCCCTGGCCCCCTATACGACACGCCACTGTGTAATAGACAGGACCCTATTTCTTGTAAGCCCCTCGAAGCTATATTTTCGGACCATACATACATGTGAGCTTTATTGGTTATTAGATTGTATATGCAAAAATTAAATGTCCAAATTTGTCTCAGATAAAATACTTTGGATGTTGACAAGAGTGGTGTTGGTAGAGACTATTGCAGGTCAAAGCATACCACTACGGTATCTGTTGAAAGTCTATTTTTCTCCATGTCGCTTTTCTTCATGTTTATGGCATTTTCGGCACGTTTTTGATAAAGAGCTAACTGAACCTTACTGTTTGAGACTTTATATTCAGGTGTCTGAGTGTGGACGATGAAATCTTAAGTTGAATTCGCTATTAAAAATATATCTATAATAAGAGAGCTTCACATGAATCTTGTTTTCGTCTTCGCAAATGGTTTTGTATAAATCATACATAAAATTTATATTTAAATTTAAAGACAAGTATTTGGCCTGAGAATTTTCTTTTCTAGAATAATGGCTTGTATATCTAGGAAACCTTTTAATGTGCTTGATTACAAAGGTTCGTTGCTCATCTCCCATCTTTTTGTGAGTTTGTCCTTTTCCTATCTTGTCTGGCTTAGCTATACCAAGGTGATTTGTTTTAGCACATACAGATGTAAATCTTTTATTAGAGATATCAAATGTTTTTAGAAAAAACTGCTGCAAACGCGCTTTTGTAGTAAAAAAATATTTGTGCTAAATTTTCTTTCAGTGGTGCTGTCAACTTTTTTTCTATTTACGTTGGTTTTTTTATCTATGATGATAAAAAAGCAGTCTGATGATCATATGACGGTAAATCATAGAAGGCTTTAAAAAGTTGTTGCCTTTTTTCTTCACAAATATTTATTGCATTTGTATCGACATGTATGCTGATATGGTTGCAGTGATTTATTTTTATGTACCTTGTTGTTAGACACATATTCTTTCCCTTCAGTTCTGGATCGTTTTATTTTATTTATCTTCCATTCGGATGGACGTCGTAGTCTTTTTCTTGTTTTGGCTGGAGTGATATAAAGCGCCTCATCTATCGAAATTACTTCAGCGGTATCAGTGTCAAAATTGTCTTCGTTTGAATCTGATTCGGAAGTGGAGGATTGAACGTATTCTTCCTCTTCGTCCGTATAGAAAGGGTCTGAAAGTAAAACAATAATTTGTAACTTGCCGGGACACTATTCAAAATAATGAAAAACGATATTGCTCTCAAATAATTTACAATATTATGCAGATATATAATAAGCAATAAACATAACCACAAATTTTTATTGTTAATTTATTTTGATATTGATCCTAACTGTAATATAAAATAATACACAAAGAGACTTACCTTCGTCGCTTTCCATTTTTATTTAGTGAAAAACAGCTCACAAATCAATGAAATAATCAATAAATTATTAACTTGATCGTAGCACGTGTTTACATAAACAGCTCTTTTTGTTGGAATAGAAAGGGTACAAGTGCATTTGCATTCTTTCTATTCCAAAGAAAACTGCTGTTTCATTCACCTACTTTTTCTACTAGGCAATAGACGTCTCCAGATGTATTAAAAATTACGTATCTCCTTTTAATTCTAATAAATATGCACCCCATCTTTTCCGAGCCGCACTTATCTCGAAATATGTTAACCCTAGAAAGCTAAGTATAATTTTTTAGCCAGTAAAGCTAAGCATTCGTAAAATTAACGACTTTTTTAACATCAAAAAAATTGTAAGCTTTCAACTCTGGTTAATAAAACATTTTGATATGTAAAGTCATTCTTTATTAAACATAATTTTGAAGTAAAACATTTTTTTATTTGGGTTTATTTTCACAAGTTGTACAAATCTTGGCACGGTGTTCCATACAGAATGGCTTCCTACAGAGGTTGCATAGATTGGTGGTCATTCTTCTTTTTTGGCAGGACAGATGCTACAAATGGTTCTAGACGACGGTGCAGGTACCGCAGCAACGTTCTGGATGGTTTCTCCCAACATAGTTCCAATGTAGTCACGGATCGAACGTTGTAAAGTTGCTATATTTTTTCTTTTTTTTATCCATGGCTTGATAAGGGCTTCTTGAAGTGACAACAGGTATTCTTTTCTATCGACGACTTTTTGGCCTTTTTTACTCTGTGATGATTGTAGATTATCAAAGAGTTAATACACGCAGCATTTAACATCCCATAAAATCCACAAAGAGGCCATCTTCTAGTTTTTCTTGAAGTGGACATTCCAGAACACATTTGGTCGAAGGTATCTACTGCGCCTTCAGTGTATGGGTTATCCCGGTCCTATTCTAAGGTCTGTTCTCGTCAGTTATTTGACAATAAATATATGTTAACTATGTAACATACTAAACCTTATCAATAAGGATTTTTAAGAATTTTTTAAACATTGCAAAACCTATGCATTATGAACGTTTTAACTATATTTAAAATTCAAAGAGCTACTATTGTTTAAGATAACAGTATTAACATTAAAGATGCGTTAAACAATAGGGCTGTTTTTTAAAAGTTACTAAAAGGTTAAGAACTTCTGATTATCAATTTAAAAACGCCCTTAATAGGCAATTAAAATGGAAATAAAAAGGTTACAAAACAAGAACAGATGAGTATTTAAAAAATACAAATGTTCCCTATCATACTTACTAATCAGATCTATATAATAGTCAAAAAATAAAAGATTCTAGTTAAATAAATCTTTTTTTAGTAAAAAAAATAAGTTATGCATCGTGGATAATGAAGTAAATTGGTCCGTTCCCAAATTAAAAATAGTTTTTATTATTCATTACATTTAAATAAAAAGAAACGCTTTTGGGTTTAAAACTAGCTGTCTTATATTGTGATATTTGTAATTGGCTTTTAAAACTAGAATTAGTGGATATGGCAGGTGATTTATAATATGCAACAATATTGTGACGTATATTTTGAAATTACATAGGGACTATTTTAACGTCACTGGGGGCAAATGTACCATATGGCACTATTTTTTGGACCATGAGAGCGGTGGACAATAAAACTAATTTTTTCTTTCACTATAAGATTACAGGAACAATTTGACTAACTAAATTTAGTACGGGCATACCCCCAACTAGGGGTAGCCCGGGCTTAACTAAAACTTTAACTTTATATTTTCTTTTTATCAATTCCTTTAATAACTTTATTGACGCTCTTACACCAATAAAACAGAGCACAACTTGTTATTAGAGAACATATTCTTTCTTCTAGATTGTGTTCAGGACAGTTAAGAACGTAAAAACTAAGTTCCTTTTTTAACATTTCTTGCAAAATTTTCGAAATATTTAAGCTTGTGCAATTTCCAGGAATAGGATAAAAAATATAATTTAATGAAAGATTAGAAGAAAATTTTAAAAAGTACCAGGTTATATAAGGAGGCGCCTTTTATACTGTCTAGCTTCTATCTTCATCGTCATAGATTTTTAGTAGAATCAAAATAGGTTGCTGAATTATATTAGTTAAATTATTTTTACAATTTTGATAAAAAAATTATTGCCCCATTTTGATATATAATAGTGCATCGGCCAATTTTTCCTTGTTTTTGAAAAACAACTTTTTAAGAAGCTTTGTATTATTGTCTAATACTGAAATTCCCTCAATGATTTCAGCAGTAAGAAACACTTATAAATTGTCTAATCCTTCTGTATACATATTCTTTTGACAATTAGCAGCTGATGAGTGCCTTGACATATATAATTATTTGCTATTAATGACTTATAAGTCATATCTAAATTTATGTTTCTACATCCATGACTTCTTATAAAAGTAAAAAAATCAAGTGAATCTTGATTAAATAAGGATATTAACAAATACGTAAAGTTATATTTTGTCAAAAGAATATGTACCAGATGAGATACACCTATCAAAATGAAAGTTAACTTATTAATTAATAAATTGAAAATGAAGATAATTTTTTTAAGAAAAAAATTAGGCTCATGACTTTTCTGACCCTTATCTAAAATTCCTGATAAATAGATTTTTTTATAACAGGAAACTTCAATTACTTGGCTTCAGCTTTGCTACATCTGAAGATATTTAAACTGTCAAACAATTTGTCCAAGAAAAAAATGAATTGTGCTGTATCCTTAGCTTTAGATGATAAATTTAAGTTATCCTTAATATCTGTAAATAACAATAAATGTTTGATAGTTTCTCCAATGTGATGTTTAAAAATAAAAACCTAATACTATCTGTGTAATAATACGTTAACCCACTTAAGTGGTAAATAATGTTTCGTGAAAATAATGTATAACAAATAGTTTTTCTTGCTCATATTATTAAAACTTAATAAATTAAGTATGTTGCATTATTTTTGCATTAAATTGCATAGCTTCACTTTCAATCAATTTTAGTTACAGCAGACTATGTTAACGTCGTGTATACATAGTTACAGCGCTTTTAAAGTGAACTTTAATAGATAAAAGGTGTAAAATATATAGAAAAACGCGGTTTTAAAAGGTAAGGTGTTCCATGTTGAATTTAAATCAAGAATTGCGTGCAAAACAAGGGGGAATATATTTAAAATAAGATAAGTTCCAAAATTCTTCATTATTAGCCCCATCTCGCATAGGTACCAAATTTAAGTTGCCGCAACTAGAAAATTGCGTCTTTTTAACAAACTCACCAAAGAAAACATACCACTGCTGTAAAAAAATTAATAAAAAAATAGTAAATGCTTTCTTACTCCACTGAAAAATCCTCTTTATTAGTAACCCCCATGTGTAGTTAAATACTTGAATGCAAGTTTTTTCCTTCATTTTATTCATCTTGGTAGGATATATTATATGGCTATCGGTTAATTTATGGCACATTCTAAGAGAGGGCTCAGAAACATCGAATGTATTAAATTGTTCAATATGAACACATTTTGCCACTTTCTGAGTATCACATACAACAAAATTATAATTTTTTGTTCAAAAGATTGTTTTTGAGTCCCTTAAAAAGATGAAGTATATTACAAAGATTCTTTTATAAGGAGATTTATTGCAGATCTATTTGTCGATCCCTGGTCGCAAACAGTTGCTACAACCTATAGTCCCATAGCAAAACATTCCCTTATGATTTCTTTAATCACATTTTTTAAAGTAATGGCATTTATTGGACCACTATTAAATGAAAAAACTATGGGCTGTACTTTAAATATCATTTAATTGGCATTTCATTAAAGAGCAGGACACAATTTTTCCCTCTCATCCATCAACACTAGCTTTTAAATAATTGAAAATATGTCTGTGAATCTCAGGGTAAAAGGAATATTCTGTACCAAGTTATTTAAAGTTTTGGTAGATGGAAGGCTAAATATAAGTTTATATCCTTTTCCAGTTTCCTTAAATAATGAAAATGACAATTTTTTTTTCTCCAACGTGTAGCGATGTGCTTTCGTCTTTAAAGTTTGATTCCTGACATATTGAAGTTATAAGTGGGAATATTTACATACTTCAGTAAATTTGAAAAATTAGCTAGTTTTTAAGCATGTGCCATGTATGAAGATATTCTATTTAGTGTGTTAGGCATTTTGACGCTCTATCCTTTAAACATGTTGTAAAATATTTTAGCATTTGAAATGAGGTCAGCCGCACCAGAACATTTTCTTTTACAAGGATTGATTTTCTTTTATCAGTGCCTAAAAATTAATACAAATTTAAAAGTTTTAAAATTTTGTTTATTTTCCGTCATACCTTTGGACGCTACAATCTTTTTGGGGTTTTCGGGCTTGGCGTCCTTTCGATTTTGTTTAATGCAGGTATAGTTTCAATATCCACAAATGAATCTAATAATTACAGGGAAAAATCATAACTTAAAGAGGATTTAGCAAGTTTCGATAATACAGGTGTTTTGGTTGAGGGAGCCTGTACAACTAATTCAGTGGATCCTTGGTCATCTAGGAATGTTCAAAATATTTTAGTCACCAAATAAGGCATAATAAATTTGCGTTTATTATAAAAATGTAATTTATTTCAATTTTTACGTATCCCGATTGGTTTTTTGTGGTTTCACATCTTACAACCTGTCAACTAAAATGTATGTTTAAATAAATTTATATGTTAGCCCACATTAACTAAAAAAAGATACTTTGGTTAAATAGCAAATAAATATTTCAATTCCCTTTGAGAGTTATAAAATTACCATAAAAACAGATGGACAGATAAACTGTGTTATTTTGTTTGTGATGTATAAACTCCAAAATATGACAAGCAAAAACTTTAAAGGGCAATATTATTTCGATTCTATCATTACTCTCTTCCGAGAGAAGTCAAAATATGATATAAAATTGATTTTATAAAATCATTTTTAGAAGATACTGGTTTAAACACTTAACTTGCTTTAAGTAAATAATAGAATTAAAGCCAATAGGTCAAATTCACAGTTATGTAAATAACAAGTAATGACAACTTGTTTGTTTTTTCTTTAATTTTAAATAATTTGTGTATAATACTTCTCTAAATTTAAGGGAAACGTTCCAATTATCGGCACCTTTAGCACCTTACATATACTGATCATCATTCTAATCGATTTAGTAAATGAGATACCTCTATGAACTTATATCAAAGGGTTTATTTGGCTAGTAAAAGAAATTACATTACAAACAAAATATTTATTTTTACTGAAAGTTAACACAAAATACTTAAAAAACTAATTAAATCAGGTAGTCTGCAATGCCCGTATTATCGGCATACTAAAATAAATACATGTTCTAGTTTTCGGCACATATAAGTTTTTATTATCGTTACAGAACAAGACATGAAGTAAACTTTAATAACATTTTATTAATCAATTAAAATAATTGGTAATTAACAAAATAAAAATTCAATTTTTAAAAACGAAACGTAATATATTTGGTATTTCATTGCTAAAGTTTTAACTTATTTATTTATTGATTATTGACAAAAAGGGCATTGAAATTCATCTTTATCATCTTTTGTCAAACCAAGACAATCTTTATGGTTGTATCTTAGACAGTATTACAATATTGCTGCCACTGAGATGAGGTTGCTACCGCATGTACTTTATTCGTAGTTATTTTTTTTAGCAATATTTGCCTTAGGTGTGGGCCAAAATATAATTAGTCAGATGTGTGTCCGTCTAGAAACAGTATAACCGGAAACTGAACTTTTTAAGCAACTAACCAAGGGTGAAATATATTAGCAATGTACTCAAAAAGGTTTCACCAGTCATCCACCCATTTTCAGACTCTCCGATACCCCAGTGTGCTGGTACTTTTTCGACCACTGAGTTGAGGATTCTTTTATAGTTATAAACGATCATTGGCGGTAATATTTGTCCAGAAGCACTACAGAGAACGTCAAACATTCCTTCTCATTATTGGTTACAAATGAGTAAACTGTTCTGTCCCCCTTTTTAACTAAAACTTGTCTCCTTTGGGAGAGAGCGAAAAAGCGGTTTCATCACAGTTGAATACATGACCTGGATCCGAAGTTATGTCAAGATTCTTTGTGTTTTCTAGAAAGGTCCCCACTTCTATAAACCACTGACGAATGCGATTTTCTGTTAAGCTGTTTCTAGCACAGGTAAGATTTTGAGAAATCCTCGAAGCCAATTCTGGATGCCTTTTTAAGAACAGTTCATACCATTTTCGCCCAGGTTTACCGTCTGCGAAATTATTAGGCCTATTCAATTCTTTTAGCAAAAGCTAAACACTATCTAACAATTGTGTCTTTGCTACTCAAAATCCACAAGTAGCAGTCCGAAATATCCACGTCACCAGTAAATTTTCCTCTTCCTTGGTTAGTATGGTCTCTGGTCCACATTCTCATTCTTTCTTTACTTGTCCTGCAGGGTCGATCTGGGTACCTTATATATTTTGCTAGCTGTTTTAAAGGGCATTTCTGACTAAACAGCGTTAACAGCTTTATTTATATCTTCAGCAGAATACTGTGAAGTCGTTTTGTCTTGTCCATTGTGATGTAATTTTAATCTAAAAAAAAATGGCACCCTATGTTTGTATTATTGGCACTCTTCTTAAACATTAAAACAAAGCTCATCCTTGTAAATATATAGGGTGCTGAAAATTGGTGTAACATCTCAACGTTTTAAGTTGCATACGATGACTTTTTAAGATGAGTTTAATGATGACTTTTTTAAGATGAGTTTAAAGATAACGCTAGAATCGACCAAAATCCATTTCAATATATGTAACCAATTAACGGCATAACTGCCGATGATTGGGTCAATTACGTACCAATTATCGGCACACATAAAACACTAAAAAAAACAGTTTTTTACTTAAAAATAACAAAAATAATAATCCCCATTAACATATAATACTAAATAAAACACTTACATGAAACATCTATCAGGAATTATAACACTTTACTAGCTTACCTGTTTCTTAACACTTGCAACAAGAAACACTCTACGCAAGACTTTGGCGCGAACTGGACACTATATTTTTCATCGTACAGAGGCGTAGACAAAGATTCCTAGAAACTCATTAAAAAAATGTATTTAAGAACTTTTCGATAGAAATATTATTTTTCGGAATTATGTGGAATTTGTGCCGATAATTGGGGTAGTGCCGAAAATAGGGACGTTTATCTTATTACATTTAGATTAATAAATAGTGCATTTTGAACCACTAATATTGCAATGATTTATGTACCTGTTAGTTACCTAAATAATTCATTTACAACTAATATTACTGCACAGCACTTATACATCGTTATTTGGGTACCTGAAACTAAAATACAATGGCTTCTATTCCATAAACCTCGATTAAGTAAAAATACATTAAAATTTAACGAAATAAAGTAGGCCTTGATTTTAGTGGCAATAGCAATATATGTATAGGGTAAATGAAGGACTGTCTTGCACTACTATCTCTTAATTTTAGTTGTTAGTGATTAAAGATGACATGACGGACATGTTTCAACTAACTATATAAATATCCATCTTTCGCCTCATATACAATTTATCCGTATTTAGCTAGTTTAAAGACACTTTTAGAAATTAACATTGTAGGATAAAATTATTACATATAAAGTGGATTTTTACTCATATTCTTTCTACTCTTGTGCATCTCTTAAGTCTACTTTTTTGAAATGTTATTTAACAAAATTCTAAAAGTTTATAGATATTTTCTCTAGCAGGTTAACAATTTTAATATTACAAATGTAAATTTAGGTAACAAATTCTAATTTTAAGTATAAAATTTTTGCTTTCTTTCTTATGAAATTATGGAACAAATACAAAAAAATCTAATGACTTTGCAACAAGGCAAAATTCCTAATTTTAAATAACTTTGTTTTTAATATTTTGTTTTTTTTAAGGTACTTAACACTTGGGCATTTATTAATTTTTCCTCTCTACAATATAAGCACCATATAAGTATATCCTTGACCTTTTGCTGCTAAGAAAGTTTAGGACTAATCTTTAAGTTTTAGACAGATTAAAATTTTAGACAAACAACAAATTGTTTGTTGGGCTCTTAATAGATCACACCGTAATCTAAAATGTTATATAAATTTTTGCAACATTTTTTTATGACTACTTGCGATAACAATTATTTTTTTATAATTATCGTAAAGCTTACTAAAGAAATTAAAATCTACTTTTAATTTAATGAGGTCAAACAATTATAAATATTTATATTCTTTAGTAAATACCAATTAAACCGTATATGTGTAGTATCTTACACATATTTCTAATAAAAACATATATTAATTAAAATTTTGTTGTCTACAAACAAGTTTGTAAAATCATAAAATGAGGATAAAACAAAAAATTTAAGGGCATATCACTTCGTTTTTAAAAGCCTTATTAATAGGGTTGTAGTTTTTATAATTCTAAGGAACTTTAAACGACTGCTAAATGTAAAAAGGTATATTTTATATGCAGTGTTCAATGTGAGTGTTAATTTTGCCTCTAGACCAAAACAAACATTCTATAAAAATGTAAAAACCTTACCTTCTAAGGTAAGTCTTGGACACTTTTAAGGAATTTCATCTTTATTTTCATCAGCTTTATATCCTAAAAATATATTTAAAATAATATCACAGGCCAATGATATTTTTTTTTATTGAAAACACCTTATTGTTATGTTTTGTACGGTCCTGAATCCAAATATGATACTTGTTAGGCTCCATCACCCACAATTTCTTCACATCTGCACATTTCAGTTTATTAAATGTTGTGGTTATAAACAAATTTAAAAGCTTTTATATAGTTCCAAATCATACTTGATGTAAATGAGTTGGCAATACTGCTGCATCACATTTACTGTCAACATAACCTCACTTTCTGGTTTTTCAGACCATGTGCTCTGTAAAATGTCCAATCGCGGTTGTAAGAACTCTGCTGACTGTTTTTGTTATATTTTTGGTGAAATTGTTATTAAAAAACACCAAAGAACCATTACAGACTTTGTTAAGAAAGTTTATTTCTCATATTTCGAAACTAAACTTGGTGATCAGAATAAATCTTGGGCCCCACATAAGATATGTTATGTATGTGTTGAAGACCTTAGGAAATGGTCAAAAAAGGAGAAAAAAGCCTTTAAGTTTGCTGTTCCTATACTGTGGAGGGAACTTAAAAACCACTCTGATGAGTGCTACTTTGGCAGCATTGATATTACTGGCCATAACTCTAAAAAAAAGAAGGTAATAAGCTACCCTAACCCTATGTCCGTCATCCGACCAGTAGGGCACAATGTAGATTTGCCGGTCCCAGAACCTCCACATAATTTGAATTCTGTTGAAACTGAAGTGTTTTCTGATGAACAGTCAGAACTAGATGTGATAAGCAAGAGGATGAAAATTTCCAATGTACTACAGAAAATATAGAGCCTAAACTGTTTCCGCAGATCGAACTTCATGACTTGGTTAGGGATCTTGGGTTAACTAAAGAAAAGGCTGAATTATTTGGTTCTAGACTAAAATAAAAGAACTTGTTGGCAGTTGGTACTATCATATATGTGTATAGAAATAGAGAACAGCAGTTTTTAAAATATTTCGAACAAGAAGATGATTTAGTGTACGGTTCATACATTCCAGGTCTGATGAACGAGTTTGGTGTTGAATACAAAAAAAAGATTGGAGGCTCTTTATTGATTCATCCAAAACTACTTTAAAAGCTGTTTTGTTACACAATGGTAACACGTATGGCTCTTTATCTGTGGGTCATTCTGTACATATGAAAGAGAGCTATGAAAACCTAGAAACAGTGTTGAATAAAATTGGCTATTCTGCCCATGTTTGGATGATATGTGGCGACTTAAAAGTAACATTCATGCTTCTGGGTCAGCAAAGTGGTTTTATCAAATTTCCATGTTTCTTGTGTAATTGGGGCAGCAGAGCTAGGGACTAACATTGGCGCAGAAAGAACTGGCCTGTGAGGGAGTCTTTAAAATCCGGCGAAAAAACATTTTCTGTAAAAATCTTGTTGATGCTAAAAATGCCGCCTCTACATATAAAGTTAGGCCTCATGAAACAGTTTGTGAAGGCATTGCCTAAAGATGCCAAAAGTTCCCGAACCTGTCAGAAGCTAAACTCAAAGAAGGCGTCTTTGTAGGACCCGACATTTAAAAATGATATTTGACGTTAACTTTGAAACGACAATGACCATGGATAAGAAAAAAGCATAGGTATCATTTAAACAAGTTGTTGTAGGTTTCTTAAGGAAATGTCAGAGACCGAGAATATGATACTATTGTAGCTAACATGTTACGAAAGTTTAAAAAATTAGGATGTTTGTTGAGCCTGAAAATTCACTTTTAAACAGTTATCTTATTTACTTTCCGGAAAATTTAGGAGAAGTCAGTGAGGACCAGTGTGAGCGTTTTTACCAGAATATTAATGAAAAAACGCTACCAGGGTCGCTGGAACACCAACATGATGAGAGACTACTGCTGATCACTTCACCGAGAAGCTCAACAAGCAATTCACTGAAGAAAAAGCTACACAAGAACCTTCAAAGAAAAAGAAAATATAAACCAGTTCCATTTGATTTCTAAAACCTTTATTACTACTCTGTATAGTTATTTCAAGTAACCTATTGTAAATAAAACCATAATTATCGTTTGACATGATGTTTCATTTATAATTTTATAATGTACTGATAGGGATTTTAAACAAAATACAAATTAAGACAGCTGAATATCTAAGGGTAACACAAAAAAATTAGACCAGAAAAATATTAATGTATAAGAATTGTATTTATATAGTTTTTAATTAAGCAGGAAACGTTTTTAAATAACTAGCTCTTTAAGTAAGATTTAATAGTTTAAACATGGGTGGATTTGTCTAATAGCGTTTTCAAATCACGTGCTTCCAGATCGCTTGAAAAAGAATCTATGACGTCACAAATCTACTTAAGATCGCCCCTACAACGATATCATTTATTTTTTCTCTTAAAAAAGTATATTATTTTGACATACCGTTACCTCAAAATCTTAAAAGCTTTTACGTCAAAGCAAAGTCTGTATAGGTAATTTTTAAATATTTAACATGAACAATCAAGAATATATTCTTTAAAAAATTATATTTGATTCTAATAAGCAGCCAGTCAGAAATGATTATAGTATTTTGTGTAACGTAACAGGAAACGGTAAGAACACATACAATTTTGTGTGTGGTGGTGTTGCAAACCTGTATTTTTCTTTTCAGGAGCTGCAGAACTTATGTTTCTTGATGATAGTCAGAGTGAAAAAAACATGAATCCCTTGGCGAAGCTACTTCAGTATCTTGTTCCCAATCTGCAGATTTAAGCAAGCCAGAAAGAACCTGTTTCTAAAAAATGGTAACAGAATATGAATGTCCCTAACGAAAAAATAAAATATAATGAAAGGAAAAAAAACAAATTACTTTTAGACTTGTACCTTTAAGTCAAACTGGTCCTATTAAAAAGTTTAAAACAAAAAAGGCTTTATGGGCCAACATTAGTGACTAAATAAATATGTAATTAAATATTTTTAGATCCCCTTCCCAATGTGAAACTAGATATAAAACAGTATTAAAAAGGAAGCAGTTAAGAAGAATATACCGTCAGGTGAAACAAGAGATAATGTAAAGTATGAAGAAAAAATAAATTCCATTGATGATAGTCTCGAGCCAGAAGTACTAATGAGTGGAAACGATATAAAAACCAAAAAAAAAAATAGTTGCACCATCTACAAGCTCAAAAAATGTAATGAAAATAATAAAGTCCCAAATAATTAATGTTCTGAGCAAAGTTAATTAAAAAAAAATAGAACAAAGAAAGGCGACACAAAGAAAAATTAGGCCTCTTATAAGAACTTTTAAACCTGGTCATATCAGACTTAGAATAAAATTTGTAATATTATTCGTCAAGAATACATTTGTAGCAGTGGCGGGTGGTGACTGCGATATACCCATTGCTGCAGAGCTTTAGTGTCAACAATAAAAAAAAACTTTTTTTTTTTTTTAAATGCCGAACTTTCGGAAAAACTTTTTCCCATTATGAGGGCAGTCTAAAATAAAAGAAAATGCATTTTGCCAGTGAAACCAACAAAATTTACCTTCCCGTATTAAAATTTCTTACCAATTAGTGAGTTAAAACATGAAGCAAACTTACACTTATGAAGAATTAAGATTTCATTTAAATTTTATTGTTCATTTGCGGACTAACTTAGCCTAAAATAAAATCACAAAACCCTTAAAACATTTTCACCACATGAATGGCTAACCCTACTTTTCTTTAAGTCTAAAAAACTACATTTGTGCTACTGTGAAGGACACATAAAATAAGATCATCTACCCAGCGTTTTACGAAGGTAATTGAAAAAAGCATATTGTCCAGAGTATCATAACCAAATTATTCGGAACATAATTACATAGGATAGGCGGGATAAATAATTCCATTTGCATTTGTATTTGTTTAAAAAATGTATCATTAAAAACACAGTAATTTTGGTCAAAAGTAAAAGTTATTATTTTTTTAAACATATCAAAATCCATCCCGCAGTACTTAGAGATTGTGTCCCATTTGTTTTTAAGACTACCAATAATAACTTCTAAAGGTAGGTTAGTAAAAAGGAAAACTGTATCGAAACTGACAGTTACATAACCGTCTGGAATATTGTTTAAAAATTTACTGAAGGTCAAACAATCTTTAATCTAACAATAATTGTCTGAATCATATGCAATAGTAAGAATTTAGGTCATGTCAGAAGCCAGTTGTCTATTTGGACTGTTAATTAATGAGCCAATAAGTCTCATAGACAATGTGGTTTTATGCATTTTGGGTAAGGCATAGAAAACTAAGGGCTATTGAGTTATAGTTAGTCATTTTTTAAATACCTTATTGTCTATAATCTCCTTATATTTCAGTTCTCTAGCTATCTTGTTGGCTTTAACTTGTAGGGTTGAAGTAGGGTTATTAAGTACTTTGTAGTTCCTTATATTGTTAAAAAGTTCATTACTTTTATCTACATAGTTCTGTTTAAACATCATTACAATTGCATTATCTTTATCACTACGGACAACGTACAGTTCAGGATGATTAAAAAAAAACGGTTAGTCTTCGCAAACAAATCAAAATAGGGTTTTATGTTTTTATTCTTTAAAAAAAAATTGTTATTATGTTGGTACACTTAGCATGATAGCGATCCTTCTGTGAATTATCGAGATTTTGTATAATTCTTTTTAAGTCAGCTAATTATTAGTTACTTTTATTTCCTGGACGTTGGACAAAAACTAAATTTAAGGCCCAACGTTATTATTTTAATGATATTTAGGGGACATCTATGTTAGATTTTTGGCCCATTTATTTTGAGTTTTTTATCAAAGAGCTAAAGTGATTTGGGATTGTTTAATTTGTTAATATTCGATTTTTTTATGTTTTTAAAATGGTTATTATAAGTGATTTGCTGACGTCCATCAAGCTCATTTAAAATGTAAATAGGAATTTAATAGCAGATAAAAGAGTGATTCTTTTATTTTTTTAAATTATATAATTTACAGAAATTCGCCTTTATTTCTAGATTTATTTTTTTTTCCTCAACCTGTTATTGAAGTTGTGGATACAGAGTCTCGTTCTCCCGCTTTGGTGATGTAACATAGCATTTATATTCCTTGTCCCACTCGTGATGTGCTAGTTTTCAGCATTTTAGAAGGAACATTTTTTTGTTCTTAATAGAATCACCTTTTAAGAATGCATTTTCAATTCAACAATGTGTCTTGGATTTTCCAATCCCACAAGGCCGATATTATGCGCAAAAAAATTCACGTAGAGCACGAAAATTATTCCTTGATTGGCCGTTTTCATAATGGGCTTGAATAATTTTAACCCGTTGTTCGGTCGAATATTGTTTCCTGACTATTTTGTTTTTATTTAGTCCTTAGAAATGTTATTTTGTCTTTGACGAATTTACTGGTATTTTTAAAAATTTGTATTTGTAATGTGAAAACTCAATTTGAAGCACCCTTTATATTTTATCTAGAACTCTTAATTTTTTAACCAAAAATGTAATCAATATATTTTTAAAAAGAGTTAAGTATTGAATGGTAGCTTCACTATTGGGAATATTTTGTAAGAGTAACAAAACTTTTGTGAGCACATTTTTCTAAAAATCAAAGTTCATTTTGTCTGTTTATGTAAGAAATTAAAAATTAAATATTAAAAAAGTTAAAAAAATACACTTTTACCATCTTAATTCGACTTAGTCAATAAATGTTTATCTTTTGTAAAAATGGCAACAAGTTTCTCTAAATAAAACAAAGATATATTTTCTTGTCCCATTCCCATTCCTAAATTACTAGCTTTGTCGTTTTTTCTTCCAGTTTTTTACAATCTTGTTTGTTATTTTGTACAATATGTTGAATGCAGCAGATTCTTTTTAAGTTATATTCAATCTGCAAAGTCAATTTTTACAATGATTATCAGTACTTTATAAAAAAATAAATCAATATGGTTGTTTACGTTTCATTCTTCTGCAGAAAGAATTTTAAGTCAAATATGTTTGTATGTGACATGACATATTTTACTACTTAGTAACAAAAACAATTTTTTTGCTTAATTTTCATACCCCGTAAGTCAACATTTGGCTTATTTGTGATTTTACCGAAAATTCCTTTATATAAAAATTTACCCTAAACTTAACCAAAATTTAAATATCTTCGGAAAAATAATTAATTTGTTAATAAATATTGTGAACACCCAGTATAAAACAGTATACATTTTAACTGGGTCACATTGCGAAAAATGTAAACCATTCTTTTGAAATAAAATAAGATGTGATGTTTTCAAGGTTCAAACCTACAAATTAAAGATTTTTTAGGATACAATAATAATTGTAAAACTGCAAAAACAAATACCGGCAAACTCAATATTAAGACAACACAATTTTGAGAAGAGGGAGTGGAAACCTGACTCCAAAAAGTACTCGGTGTTCCCATTGTCCACACAGCTTAAGGAAAGAAATGGGGATGTTTATCTTACAAGTTATAAGCTGGTAAATTTGTATTTTTATTTGGAGCTAAATATAATTTTTTCCCCATCCGAGTAACGCACCCCCGTAACATATTTGGTTTAAAAAAATGCTACAATATTTGGGGAAGTTATTGAAATTTTGCTGACCCTTAGAGCAAATTTTTATTTAAATAATATCGTTGAATTACAAATTTAAATAGGTTGACTTACAGGCTTTACAGATTAAAAACGGTGCTAAATTTTAGGTTATAGGCTGAATTTTTTTGAGAGGTAAAGTTTTATATGTGCTGTGGCCAAATAATACATGATGTTTTATGCATCTCTAGCATTTCTTTAAATACTAACTTATACCGTAATACTTTAAGAAACTAAAGTATTATTGATTATTTTCTTTTAAACCTACCAATAAAGAGAAAATATTTACCTAAATGTGCCACATGGATTTTCCGTGACATATGGAAATTTTGATATTTGCTTTATTGATTTAAGGCAACGTGGATCACAATCAGCTGAAAAGTTTATTACATTAATATTATTTAAATTGCATTCTAGTTGTTTCAGTAGGAATATTAAAACTCATTCCTTTTATCTTTTAAATGGGACAAGATATCAAGGTCGGGTAAAATTTATATTTTTTGGCATACAATTTCGGTCAGGTGGTCTAATGCCACTAACCAGCAAGTTTTTTTTTTCAAATGGAAAAGGGGGTTATGTAACACTTTGTTTTAAAGGCCTTTTGATTCTCTACTGAACGCCATTTATTTTTGAAAATCGGCCCAGCCGTTCCAGAACCGTTTGAAATTTGGCTTAAATACCGTATAAACAGTATGGTTTTAATAGCACTCGCTTGTGAGTCAGGAACGGCTTAACCGATTTTTAAAAACATAGTGTCGTTGGGTAGAGAAACAACGGGCCTTTAATACGACGTGTCACGTGACTCCTTTTCCATTTGAAAAAAATAGTTGCTAGTGCTTCCTTTGCCACGTGACCAAAATACCTTTTTGCCAAAAAGTAGCTTACGTGACACCTTTTCATCTAAATTTTACCGGTCCCGATATCTTAACCCGTTCAAAAATTAAGGGAAAGAGAACCTTTAAAAATGGCACTGTATGTACAAATTGGAGCTAAACTTGAAAGGCTTGTAACTTAAGAATAACAGGTTTGATTTTCAAAAATAAAACGACGTAGAATCGAAAGACCTTTAAAACGAGGTGCATGCCTTCCCTTTCCAGTAAAAAAAAGTTGCTAGTGCCCCCTTGACCCTAGGTCACGTGACCGAAATCATTTTTATGCCAAAAATTAGTTTAAGTGACACCCTTTTACCTAAATTCTACCCGATCTTGATATCTTGTCCCATTCAAAAGATAAGGGGGACTTTTAATATC
Organism: Listronotus bonariensis; assembly: GCA_014170235.1. Classification (NCBI taxonomy): domain Eukaryota; kingdom Metazoa; phylum Arthropoda; class Insecta; order Coleoptera; family Curculionidae; genus Listronotus; species Listronotus bonariensis. The sequence continues at coordinate 6,704 of JACEGR010004025.1, read as the reverse complement.
CTCACTGTATGTCCAAACCGACAATATAAAGGCATAAGCATTTTCCAACAATGGCTGTGCCATGTAAACATAATCGTTACAACTATAATTATTGTTATCAAATGCTTATTAAATATCCGCCACAGAATTAACTGTTAACTTTTTGGTTTTTCGGGTAGTGAAAAAGCAAATTTTTTATCTTTAGCTGCCACAAAAACAATTATTTTATTCGTTTTTAGAATCATACTCAATTCTGTTTAGTCTTCTTAATAAAACCCCTTTTTTAAATATTTTCAAATAAAAAGGTAAGTAGCCAACTGTTTAGTTCCTAAAGAACTTTTTATATCCGAAACGTCGGATAAAAGACGGTTAATTGTAGTGATCGATGGTATTTTTTTATTTTAATATAAATTTTCATACAACTATTTGCCTCCAATAACAAAAATATAAAGGGCGAAATATTTACAAGAATCATTACATCCATGTGTACTTAAATTTTTTTCTGCAGTTTCTAAATGTTTTTTTAACTGCTTTCTTTAAAGTTTTTTCTAGGTTTGAATTTTCTGTTATATCATTTATGTTTTCTCTTAATTGGTTTTCAGTTTGGTCACTTTTTTCAATTGTTGATATAACTTTATTTTTTAAAAAATCAGTTATTAAAGTCCAATTCTGGAAAAACTTAGTAGGACTACTAATTTTTTTAGATTAATGGAAATTATTCAGATCCTATCAATTTTTTGTTTGACTTTGTAATATTTAAGGTCGTAAAATATTTTAAGAAAGATAAAACTGTTCACATCTAAGTTTTTTTTGTACAGGTTTAGATTCTCTGTTATATTCTTTATGTTCTCTATGACTTTTGGCATTAAATAACTTTATTAATTCAAATGAAAAGCACGACCTTGAGCCTTAAACGTAATAGTTATTTCTTAATCTTGTTCTTTTGTTTAATATATTTTATCTCTAAACCTAAGAGTTTTTAAGTTAATAATAGTGAATCGTCAAAAATAATATTTTTGTTGCTATTTTTAGCACAGCTGAGGGTTTTAATATTAATATCATAAAAAAAATATGTTTGGAGTAAGGATGTAATAAAAAAGATTAAGAAAGAAGTATTAAATTTAAATTTTAGGCTTAAGATAATAGTTTCCATTTAAATGATTTAGGTTATTTACTGCCAAAAGTCCATTTCTGTGACACCGGGAATTATATGTTTATGGTGGTAGGCCATTAAATATGTTTAAAAAATCGCATTAGACCTTTTCTGCCATCATTTGTTTTAAAAGAAATCCATAAAAATGACGGTAAACATTTTTGAACGTTATTTTTTTAAAAAACTAACTTAGGGCGGTATAGCGAGGAGTTTTTGCTCAGAATTGCCGATAGAACTGATTTAAAAAAAACATATCTAGTGTTTTATTAAAAATAGCAAAGTTTAGAGTACTTCCAGTTAAACCGGATGTGCCCTATAAAATCTGAAACATCAGAAATCTGCATCCTATCCAACCTGACATTTGACTAAAATTTTAAAGTCATGTATCCCTTCTCAAGAAAATAACAGGCTCGCTAGTAATTTCGTGGGCACCCGGTATAAAACAAACCGTATCTTCGACACACGTGTAACAAAGAGAACAGTTTTGGCCTGAGATATCTCAAATTTTCGATCCCATAGGCTAGCTTAGTCTAACAATTATTTTAGCAAAAAAAATATTTACGCGATATTTACGTAGAAAAGTTAGACTGTAATAATTTCCTTTTTCAATCACTTCATACAAGATGGCTACAGTTTCGCGATGAATTAGGCGCGTTAAACGATCTTAAAATTGACAGACAAGTTATTTGTAAACACGCAGTTTAGATTTACGGGTTTTTAAATTCATCAGCTTATGCTTAAGGCGTATGCGTGATTTTAAATGTCAAGACAGAGATGGCAATATTTCTGTAAAATTGGTTTGTGCCAAATCAAAAGCTGCGCCATTAAAAACCAAAACCATTCCACGTAGAGTTCACAGCAGTATTGTCACTAGCAAAACTTATAAATAAGGTGAATATTGGTGTCATTTTACTATTGTTTTAGGATTTTTAAACACGTTTAAAAGTATTTTACAAACTTCTGTTACGAATGGTGTCTCAGCTATTTTAAGAATAAGCAAATGTCAACGATTGGAGATACGTGTCAACCTCGGACAACCCAGAAGATCATGTATCACAGGGTGTTAGACCAAATAGCTTATTATCTTTTAATGCGTATTGGTTGGGGTCAAGTGGGGTTAAAGCAAAGTAAATATTTACGACTGAAATCTCAATGGTTCGATAACGATCTACCGGAAATGTGAAAAATAGTAGCGCAGGGTCAAACAACTACTTTAGCAAATCTAGCTAGTGACTTTATACGATACAAATTTAACTAAGTTAAAGCGAGTTATTGCATATTGTTCTGGGTTTAAAAATAATTGCTTGAGTTCCTTTGAAAACTGAAGGAATTGATAATGAATTTTTATGTCTTATAAAACAGGCGCAACAAAATGGTTTTAAAAATAAAACTTTGGCTTTTTTGCAGGCAATATTATTGAAAAGACACTGAACTCGCGAAACTTAATTAATTTATAGACAAAAAAATACTTAGATTTAGGGGTAGCCTGGCAAACTCTTATTTTAAAATGTGCAAAAGGCGCCCGCTCCTTTAATTTTATCATTTAAGCATGAACTTACAAAATTATTGTTTATTCGGGAACATACCCGGCTTTTACATGCAGGACCTCAGTTATTGGTAGCAAGCATCCGTGAAAACTATTGGCCCATATCTGGACGTAATTTATCAAAAAAGGTTTATCATTATTGCGTTCGATGTTTTCGAATTAAACCTATATCTATTAATTCTATCATGAATCATTTACCGAACGAACCTGTAAATCTAGCACCACCATTTTTTACGACGGGCGTAGATTACGCTGGGCCATTTTTAATCAAAGATAGGCAAGGTCGTTGTTGCAAGGTTACTAAGGCATATATCTGTTTATTTGTATGTTTTGTTACTCGTGCAATTCATGTAGAATTAGTATCAGACCTATTCTAGAATCTTTTTGGTAGCTTAGACACTTCGTGTCACGTGGAAGGCCCGCTGTTGTATTCAGATAACGGCGGAAATTTGGTTGGTCTCTGGGAGGCAGGAGTAAAATTCTATAACTAATAACATTTAACTAACTGTCTTATAACATCTTAAGCGTGATGCAGGAAATGAACAATTAACTTTTAAAAAAATTTATGTCTTACTGGTTTAAATCGAAGCAGTGTTAAAATCGCGTCCCATGTCTTCTCTTTCATGTGATCCCTCAGATTATACACCATTGACTCCTTTCCACTTTTTAATCGGACGTCCCATGACTTTAGTCCAGATCCAAATTTCACCCAGACTCGGAAAATCGTCTGTCCAACACTTTTGGTCCAAATGGTCTCTTGAATACATTTCTGAGTTACAACATCCACGGTACGTTATTACGTATTTTGACTTTTAGCCTTCTTGGATTGTCAAAAGATAAAAAAACAACAACGTTTAAACGGCGCGGCGGCTCAATTAAGATGCACCTAAAATAAATGACTTGGTGGTGATTAAAGACGACAACCTCCGAACTTGCAAATGGCTTTTCTAGTTTAATACCAATGGGTTTGTAAATAAATATTTAAAAGTTTTTTAGTCTCTACTTTAGCGTTAGAAGATTTTAACCAGTTCCATATACAGTCCACAAGCATTAACCTGACCATGGCATACATGATAATCAGCTTTTGCATAAGTAACTAAAGTCGTTTTGCCTTATATCTTTCGCGTTTATCCGTTAGAACAAAAAATTGATTTTTGCGGCGAAAAACATCGAGTAACCGTGCAAAATAGTGTAGAACAAAGTTGCGCTCGTCGCCGCTAGGAAGGAGTTCAATAAATGACTGTTTGACATATGCCATGTTTTGCTACGATTCTTTGGCAGAATAAGACCAGTGACAAGCTTTGGACACGTGGTTGTCCGAATGGATATTCCTTCACATGCCGCCGTGTTTGTTTGTATTGGAAAAATCGAGTGCTTCGTTTTCTAACATAAACAGCTTATGTCTTGTATCTAAAACAATTACAAAGTAAATTTATGTATGTATGATACAAAAACTTGCGAATATGTCTATCGTTAAAATGATTGGTGGTCCTTTTTTAAAATGATAATAACGGCTTAAAAATTTGCGGCATTGTAAGTAAAAAGCACAAACAATATCTTGATCTTCTAGATCCGCCCCTATTGCTTTTTTGTCTTATTAACTCTTTATTTTATTATTATTTTTTTAATTCCAAATTATTTATATCCCTTAGTTTCACAGACATCAACTTTCGTCTCAACAGTAAACTGGCAAGGAATCCCTTCTTTTCATATCTTTTTTCTAAGCTTTTTCCCATGCTATAAGTCGTTTCTTCTTTTCTTACCCAAATATCTATGCATTTTAATACACTGTACAATATTATCTTTTTCTTGGCTTCGAAATCTTTTTATCGTCATCATAGTCGGACTCCTTGAATACAATCAGCCGTAGCTTTTCCTTCTACCAAAACTGCCATTTTAAACTTCCATGTATAGTCATTATTTTTATTTAGCAGTCCTATGTAATTTTTTTTAAAGGTAACCATCATCCTTTTTTAACTTATCCACTTATAAATAAACGACGAATTTTCTTTGTTTTATTTTCGTAGTTCCTGGGTAAGTGTGATTCTTGGCCTGTAACCTTTTGTGATATTTGGACGGATCTTTATATTAGACACACTTTTTACTACTAATTACTGCTGCTTATGTCACCAAATACTTTTGTTAAAAAGGTTAAACGATACTATAATAAAAAGGAATCCAGATTTAAAAATTTGACTTCGTATGTACAATTGTAGACTTGCAGCTTTATTGAAGCTGTCATTAAATTAATACAAATTTGATAGGAAATCTGTTTTTTGGAAAATTTGAATAAGATGTTTTAAAGAATGTTGTGCAATAATAACTGATAACGGTAGTAACTTTGTAAAGCCTTTTAAGGAGTTTGGTATAAAGCTAGACATTGAGCCAATTGACATATCAGAGGAAACTTAGAAGTAAGCCCATAACTACTTGGATGACGGAGAAGAAAATAAACTTTTGTTTAACTCAACTGCGGAAAGTACCTCTATGGACATTGAAAATGGCGACATCATTTTGCCAAACACCTTAGTAGCTTGTAATATGTTTAATATTTTGACAACAAGTGATACAAACTCTGTTTTAAACTCTAATATTTCTATGAAAACCCGACATACATCCATATTTAATATGTGAAATAAGCATTAAAAATGCGTTGTAAAACCAAACACTGCGGAAATGCAGCAAAAGATTTTGGGTCATACGCTAAATTACTTAACAGTTTTTCGCTCGATTTTTTATCAAATACTGTACTTATATCCAAGAAAAACCTAACCAAATTATATAAAAAGGTAAATATTAAGGAACATTTCTTTATCTGCAAAAATCCTGCTGTAGTCTTAAACCACTTTATAAAACTGTAGATATTCTGCAAGACAATACTCATGCTTATATTGGAAATTAATACCTAGCATAACTTTCCTAAAACAAAACTGAATAAAATGCAATTAAGACGATATTTAATAAAAGTACGAACTTAATTATTAAATGCATAATTACTCGGGTAAATGCCTGATTTCAGCAGTATTTTGACATTACAAAATCCGAAGAGATGCTATAATGACGGTATTAATTTGTCTAAATAATAAATTTGGGTAGTTGTCACAAAATATTTTAGTGCAGTTTGGATTGGATATTGAAGAAATAATTTTTTTCTTATAATTGATGCTAGTGTAAAGTTCCAAACGAATTTTTAGAAAACAGATTAAAAGGGAAAATAATTACCGCCAATGGGCGTAATCTAATATTTTTGAATTTAAATGCGGGGAAAATTAAAAAAGAAAAAGAATAGCAATATAGTTTCTAGGTATAATAGATATAAACTAAAAGCAATATAAAGCAACTAAACCTGTTGCAATATCTTAAAGATAAAAAATTATATGTATGTGGATATGCCTATTGAGTACCCACCAATAAAACAAATATTTTTAAAATATAACTCTATATTATCGTCGTCGGTGTCAGTAGAATAATCATTTTCCTTTGCGGGTATGGTAAACACCCATAAACGTCAAAATTTTATTAAAGATAATAAGAATAGAAAAAGATAGAAAGTTTTTAAATAAAATCCCTTGCGGGTGGCTTTGATAAACCCAGATTTAAAAACACTTCTAGCGACCCTGCTGTCTGTCAAGTAAATGCCATTTCTCTCCTCAAGCCGGCTTAAGTCAGCGAAAATATACCAACCTTCGAACAAAAATAAACCCTACTACGCACGATTTAAATTTGCCAAATTTTTAGCCCAAGCTGTTCAAACCGTTGCTAATAATAGAACGGCCCGCATTTCCAAAGAAGAAGAAGAAGAAAATAGCCTTAAAACTTTTGACATTTAAAATTATAAAATTAACCCTATTTAAAAAAAATGTAAACAAGCAACCCAAAACAAAAAATGTATAAATTTAATGCAAATCCAGGTAACTGAAGGCCAAAAAAGCAAAATCAAAGATATAAGAGGTTCACTAATTCTAGTTTCACAAAGTAAATAATTACTTAACAAAAAAAAATACACAAATGCAATTGCGTGTGAAG